>JAUMJM010000026.1:13535000-13657500 GCA_033558235.1 Neomorphus geoffroyi
ATGCAGCTAATTTTAGATGGAAGATTTGCAGTGTCTGTTGTTTTTCCTGTTCATTTTAGATGGATAAATTGTAAAGACGTTGAGGAATCTGACCTGCTTTTTTTTCCCCCCTTCTTGTCTAGGTTTGCAAGGCATGCCAGGGGACTACGTATCTCAGGGTGGTCCTATGGGTATGAGTATGGCACAGCCAAGTTACACTCCTCCCCAGATGACCCCACATCCTACTCAATTAAGACATGGACCCCAAATCCATTCATATTTGCCAAGTCACCCCCATCACCCAGCCATGATGATGCACGGAGGACCCCCTACCCACCCTGGAATGACCATGTCAGCACAGAGCCCCACAATGCTAAATTCTGTAGATCCCAGTGTTGGTGGACAGGTTATGGACATTCATGCCCAATAGTAAAGGGAACTCAAGGGAAAAACAAACAAACAAAGAAACAAAAAACAGAAACAAAAACTATTTTAAGACTTTTGAACTTTGACCAGATGTTGACACTTAATACGAAATTCCAGACAGCTGTGATTATTTTTTACTTTTTGTCATTTTTCATCAACAACAGAGGACCAACGAAACAAGAACACCGATGCGAAGTCATGGGCTCACTGAAATGAATATGTCCATGTACAGATCCTCTGGAAAAAAAAAAAAAAAGACTCCAAGAGTTATAACTACTGTAGTATAAACATAGGAACTAAGTTAACTTGTACATTTCTGTTGATCACTCCGTTACGTTGCCTCAGATAGTTTTAGAAGAAAAAAAAAATCCTTGTTTTCCACACTATGTGTGTTGTTCCCAAAAGAATGACTGTTTTGGTTCAGCAGTGAAGTCACTATCCATGAAAGACCTGTTTTGGCCAGTGAGAAAAGAACTACCCTGGAGATGAAGACGAAAAGTCTTGCTGGGTCTCTCATCACTCAGAAGACTGTTCCAAGAAGGCCTTGCCATTCCCTCATTTTGTTCCTTCATAAAATGTGTCCTTTAGTTTCAAACAGATCTTTATAGTTTGTGCTTTATAAAGTCTCTCCCTGTTCCTCCCCGATCTATTTTTTTTTTTGGACTCTTCTTCAAAGAGCTTGCAGGTGAAGATTTAAAAGACAGGACAGAGCAGGAGCTTCTTCCAGTAGTTCTGAGACTTGGCTTTGGACAAAACAAAACTAAAAGTTGGGCAGCTTTCCTCAATGAAAGAAGTTACTAATGGTCTTTGCACCAAACCTAGGACTTTATCATGAACTCAAAGCTTGGGGGAAAAAAAGCAAGAGAATACTGTAACAAACTTCGTACAGAGTTCAGTCTATTAATTGTTTCATGTTAGATATTCTATGTGTTTACCTCAATTGAAAAAAAAAAAGAATGTTTTTGCTAGTATCAGATCTGCTGTGGAATTGGTATTGTATGTCCATGAATTCTTCCTTTCTCAGCACGTGTTCCTCACTAGAAGAAAATGCTGTTACCTTTAAGCTTTGTCAAAATTTACATTAAAATACTTGTATGAGGACTGTGACGTTATGTTTTAAAAAGAAAAAAAGGTGTTAAGTCACAAAATGCGGTAATAAATATTTCATTTTTGATTTTTTGCTAGGCTTTTGTGTTTTTAATCATGCTTAGGAGAGACTGAAGCTATTGGGAGAGATGTCTCATACATTTCTTATCAACATTGAGAAGGAAGGTTGGAAAAATCAGAAACAAGCTTGTCATCAGCATTAATAGAATGATTGGATGAAAGAAAATGTGAGGTTATATATTTCTGCTGTTTATCTATATTTATGCCAGATTAAAAAAAAAAAACTGAAATATTCTCTCACCAATTTGCATTTCAGAGAGCTGCCTCTAATATCTGTACTATCTGCTAATGATGTAGAAACTGAGCTTGAGTTATGAAGGCCCAGATATGAGATCAGTAAGCCCGTGTGTGTTGAATGTACGTGTGTGTGTGCACCCATGACCACCACAGACCTTAGCTCCAGCCACATAGCTCAGAGGTGAAAAATGGCTTTAAAGCAGGAGTAGGATCAGCAGTTTTAGGAGGAGAAAAGCAGCTTTGAATATAATTAGAGTTTTACCTGTGTGAGTGTTGTGTATTCTAGATTTTGAGATGGTTTTGCTGCTTTCTTTGTGTTCATTTGTTTTCAGAAGGAAAAAAACAACCAAACAAAAAGACCATCAGCTAGTGAGGGGAAAGTGTTAATTTGGCATTTTGTATATAAATAGCTGGTGCAGAATCATGGGTGAGGGTTTGGCTTTACTTAAATCAACCTTGCGTCATGTTGAAGCAGCTAAAGGAGAGTCTGAAGTAGGAAAACATCAGCATTGTGAGAAAACAGTCTCACTGCCCTCAGTGGTGCTGTTAGGCCAGTGAGAGCCGGATGGGGCCCAAGGAGCAGGAGAAAACTCTAGCTTTATTTCAATGAGGAGGGGAATGAGAAAGGGTTTATAATTACCTTTACTTTCTAGGAAACAAATGTTACCGACTTCAACATCTGTAAATTTGTAACCCTTCTCCTCCTTCCTCCTCATTCCAGCTGGCCAGGGTGTTACTAAAAACTTTGACTGACTTTTACCATTGGAATGTGGAAAGGAGCTCAGCCTCATGGCTAATGTTTAATTTGTGCTGTGAGTAAATGGACCCACACTGCTGGAGACAGAAGGGATGATGCCAGTAGAATGGGTGTGAGGTTTTATTTAGCAATCGTGTCCTGCTTTGTGGGCATCTTTTTCAGGCATTTGTATGAAACTTAAAGGATGATAATTCCTCGCTTGGCTTTGATGCTCTCTGTCCTGGTTAAAATCACGTCGACCCTTCAGTTGTGTAAGAAAAGCATGTCCCAGGTTGCCTTTTCCAAATTCTGTTGTTATTGTGGATGTGAAAAATAAGAAGACAAGATTGCTTATGTCAGCACTTTAAAAGGGAGGCTTCTTCGTTTTTTGTTGTTGCTATTCAGTACTTTATTTCCTTGCAGATCTTTTCTTTACAATTTGAGCAGAAATGTCAGAAGACGTCCTCACACTGATTGAGAAGGAAAAAAAAAATCCGTAGTAGATTATTGTTTTTATAATGAACTAAATGTTTGTATTGCTGTGTTGCCTTTTATTTTCTTTCTTTTTTCCCCCTTTTGGGCTGTGCTTTCCGTGAGATGTGTCGCTGAAATCCAAGGTACAATAACGTGCAAAGATTTCTCCATCTGAGATTTACTGTTTAGCATGGAAGGTTCCGATTTTGGTATTTTTTAAGAACTGCTCAGCTGTCAAAAGCAACCAAAACAGGAATAATGTTTTGACAGCGGTTTAACGTTAAAGAAAATACTCTAGTTTGAATAAAAATTGCTTATGCTGTGGGAAACGAAGGGTAACAGAAGAAACACCTTTTGTTTACACACACACATGTTTATAATCCCAAATTTCCATTTCTCCGAGCGGGTCTGGGCTGAGAGTTGCAGTCACCACAAACGAGGGATTTTTCTTCCAGATTTTGCTGCCTTTCAGGCGAAGAGAGGAGGGAAGGCCACCTCCGCCGGCGCGGCACCCGAGCCCTGCCCGCCGCGGCGAGCGGGCACCGCCGGCCCGAAGAGGAGATGCCGGGGGGAGCCAGGCGCTCCCCGCTTTCACTCATAGCGGCAGAGAGAGCGAGGGAGACAAAATTGCCCCACACCAGGTTTGCCACGGCCGGGGGGCCGGGGAGGGGCCGGGCTGGGCAGGGGAAAGGGTGCGGTGAGGGCACAAGCCGGACCCTCTCTCCCAGCCAGCACCGCAGGAGGGTTTTGCCCATCGCTCCGGCAGCTCCCGTGGCTTCCCGAGGGGGGGTGGGGGTCTCCTGGAGGCGCCTTTGCGGGGGCCGCTGCCCCCCACCCCACCCCTGGTGTCTGGTCCTGGGAAGAAACCCCGCAGAGAGGGGGAAATGCCCCAACCCTTTCCCCGCGCGGCGCGGAGGGGCGGGAGGGGGCTGTGTCTGCGCCCGGCACCCTGCCCTGCAGCGTCCTGGGTGCGGCCGAGGGGAAACGGGGCCGCGATTTTAACTGTTCTGACTGCACTTCTGGAAAAATAAAGCCCAGTGGCGCGGAAGAAGAGTGAGCCTGCTCCCAGGCTGGGGAAGCCCAGCATCTTGGAGCTGAGAAGGACGGTGCTAGATGAGAGGCGGGTGGGGGGAGAGGTTTGCAGGCAGATTTTAATATTAATAGTTTTGGTGGCGAGAAAGAGACAGGCAGAAGGGAAGTTGCTGCTCTGGGCAGAGTCTCTGCGACAGTGATGATGGATGACCTCGCACAGCTAAACAACTCCTCCCCTTCATCCCCACACAGTGTCAGAGCTACTTTACTTGCAGCTTTAGAAATAAAATAAATAAACACCCTCGGCCCCTTCCTCTCATCGATTTATGGATCATTATGAATCAATTACTGCTCTCAATATTTTAGATTTTGCTTACATAAAAAGAGGATCTGAGGCCGAAAAAAACATTAATCTTTGCCTTAGTAAGAAATACAGAATCTTCTGGTATAGTCTTGTGACTAAAAAATCGTTGCTAATAATTCGGGTTTAACAATTTTCTAAGGGACGCATTACTGGAGAGGGGGTGGATATTGTAGCTGTGCGTCTCTCAGAGCGACTTTCAAACTAGAGGGTTCCACAATGCGCGTCGAGAAAGAGCAGTGCATCCATATGGTGCTTACAATCTCGTTGCTTAACTCTTCCAGAGAAAGGAAAAAAAAAAAAAAAAAAAAAAAAAAAGAGAGAGAGACAGAGAAGAAAAAGAAGCAAGCCCCATAACATCCCGCCCCCCAATACTTCATGAGCTGCGGTGAGATGGAGCGGGGCCGGGGGGCTGCACGGGGCGGCAGAGAGGAGCCCGGCTTCGTGGCTCCGTGCGAGGGGAAGGAGGCATCAGCAGGGACGGAAAGTGTGTGAAGTTGGATTTCTCTTTCTCTGTATTTTCCCATTTGCAGCAGTGTTTGAGGATCTCAAGGTGTTTCTATGGCTACCTTGTGTATGTGGGAGGGTCATATGTGGGGGTGCCCAAGAGAAAAGGCAGCTCTTGGGTGATCATTTATCAATGTCACCCACATAATGATTCTCTCTGCAGCCTTCTATTGATGAGGATAATTACATTAGCTCAGAGTGACTGATCAATGAAAAACCACCAAACAAAAACTTCTTTGCTCTCCTATAATACCAAAACCCGATACAGAAATAAGATAGAAAGGGAGGGTGGGATTTCTCTTTCCTTTCCCTTTAGCAATGATTTTTTTTTAACGAAAAAGGGAAAGTGAGGAAATTTTATCCTATTAGTTTTCCTTTAAAAAGAGGCTACCATTTTGTGAAAATGTTTCCTTAAACCTCTTGGCATCACTCCTTCCTTGCCTGGTAAAGACAAATCGTTTCTTAAAATTTGAACTACTGTTTCTCTCCTGGATCCCAAATTATTTGCTTTTCATGTTTGTATTTTGCTGTCGCGGGGCAGAGGGGAGGGCAGAGGGTAAAAACGGAGGGAAGTGTGCTATAGTTTGGAACTGCGAAGAGGGAAAGGAAAGGCAAGTAACTTTTCTTTCTCGAATGCTACTGTCTCTGTTTGTCAGGTTTTGTTTTTACCACTTCATAAAGTGGTTCTATTAAAGATGGAATGTGGTCTCCCCGAGATGATGCTCTGTCGGTGAAAGTTTGCAATTAAATTACGGGTTCGTTCTTTTCAGAGTTAAAAATCAATGTTTTCTCAATTAAAGGGAATTTTAATGCTTTTACTTGGGAGTTGTTAAGGACGTCGTAAATTTTATTGTAGTGCCTCTAAGCTCCGAAGCCCTGCCAGTGGACAGGTTGATATTCATGTTGTATTTAAGGGAAGAGGTTGTTACTGGTTTTGTTCTCTCTCTAAAGGGCCTTCTTCAGAAAAACTCAATCATTTTGAATAACTGCAGGACAAACTGATGCAAAGGGGGCGGGGGAGTCAAGGCTCTTCCTCCTACCCTCCCCTCTCCATTTCCTACTGGCGACCAGCTCCTCTCGCTTTGGCAAAGTATGCCTTGCTATGTTTCCACAGCTGGATTTATGGAGGAAAGGAGAAATGCTTGGATTTAGGAGCCACTTCTTCCCCGGTCCCCGCAGTCCCCGCGGCCGAGCCGCACAAGCGTGCCGGGCTGCTCCCAGGGTCTTACTGCAAGCAGACGTGTGGCTAAGAAAGGAGCATGTCCGGTCCTGGCGAAGACTTTACATTTCTGCAAGCATCGACTTACAGATGACAACAAGTTGACACTGGGACGTACGTGGAAGCTGGAGTAGGGCTGGCAGAGGCTTTTATTTTTTGCCAGGATATTTTGTCTTTACAGGCTACTGCCAAGTAAAATCCCCGTCAGGAGGCTGATCCTGAACCCATTTACACGGGGTTAATTCCTCGAGCCGCAGGAGAGTTCGTCCCCAGGCCGTGAGATCAGAAATAGGCCCCTATCGCCTGGTTTTGTCCTAAGCGTGTTTAAAATTCCTTAAATTAGCTCCATGAAGAACCAGGGCAAACTCCTTTGATTAAAGCAACTGTCAGATTCTTCGAGATTAGGAGAGAGAAAACGCAGAGTAGGATGTATTTATTATTTATGCTATAGTCCACCGTGAACAGTTGGAAGGGGAGGATTAGAGGGCGCGTTTGAAAGAGAGACAGAGAAAGCGAGAGAGAGATGTTAACACTCTCTCCGGTTTGGACCAAGCTACTTGATTTCTCCTCTCCTCGAGCCCCCTGCTCCCCTCTCCCCAGCTGCGCTCCAGACATGGGGGCCGCCCGCTCCTCCTCCCGCACCGCTTCTTTAGCGGCCCGGCAGCAGAAATCCGATCTCTCGGATCTTCGCTCAAGTTTTGTGTTCTGCTTGAGTCTGGTGCGTGGCACGAAATACAGCCAGTCATTGGGAATGAAAAAAAAAAAAAAAAAGAAGGACGTGTGTGTGTGCTTTCCATTCTCCGGCTTGTGTCTGTGTTCAGAAATGCAGGACAAGGGGGTAAAAACAAAGCCATAACCTGATTCTCACAGAGCAGGTTTACTTTAGGACCTCGCTTTAATAGGGGCCAGGGATCGGGCAGCGCAGCCCTTGGGTGGAGAGTAGGAGTCTGGAAATCATATATATTTATACATATATATACAAGCATACATATATATATATATAATTTTTTTTTTCTCTTGCGGCTCCCCAATTCGGAAACATTTTCAAATCTATGAGCCTTGAATGGACAAATACTCGCTATTAATATGGGATATGGACGAGTGGCAAAAAACCTGAATGGAAACAGTGCGGTAGCTTTGGGAGAAACTAACGATGTGCTTCAGCTCTTGCCATTACAGGGAAGAAGAGGGGGGGAACCCCCTTCTGATTAATAACTAGCAGGGTAATGTTGAGGGCTTTTTCTGCCCGATTGCCTTTTTGAATTAGAGCCGATTTCTTCACACTTCAATAGGGCCTGTCTCTTTTAAAATGACTGACAGATTTGTTTCTCCTTTTTTCTCTCCCTGAGACTTAATGATGTAAATTTTCTAATTAGTTAAATCACGTTGCTTAAAGGCCTTAATATTTACCGGGCAAGGAATGAGAGTCGCCTTTGGATCTCTCGGAATAACCAGCGAAATAACATTAGGCTTTTTAAAGAGGGATGGGGGGAAGAGCAGAGGGAGGGGTGGGTTGGGGAAATATCACGTAAAATGAGAGCTAAAGTTCAGCCCGGAGCTTCTTCCCTCCTCCCCCAAGCCCCCGAACCCGCTTTTATTTTTCAATCAGCTAAGATTTAATTAGGAGCCCCCAGGCCGGACGATCTGATATTTTCTCATTAGTTTCCCATCAGTAATCTTGAGTGTTAGATTGGCTTAAAGGTTGTCAACATTTGACCAATTTTATTTAAGGCAAAGAAATCACGCGTTATAGCTCCGGGACCCGAGATCGGAAAATAAATCCTGCCCGGATCAGCGGAACTAACAGGCGAAAAAAATGTTGACAATTCATGGCTGTATTTAATAACTTGCATTATGCATAGTACACACGCGCACTCGCCCGGGTGTCGGATAACCGTGCGTGCGCGGAGCATCCAGCCCCGGTGAGGGGCACACCTGGGCAGCGGGGCGCGAGGCTGTGCTGGGTGGGTGTGCGTGCCCGCGTACACGGGGCTGTGCGCGCCTGTCTGTGTACGCGCAGCCCGCGGGCCGGCAGCGCGGACTCCCAGGCGCAACGTCGGAGCGCCCCCTGCTGGCCGCTCCGAGAGCCGCCGCGGAGGAGCCACCCGCCCGCGCTGCCCCGCGCTCCGGCGGGGTGAAGTGCGCGGAGCAGGGAAGCGCCAAGGGCAAGGGGGGCAGCGAGCGCGCAGGGTGCGCACGTCGCAAGGAAGCGTGGATCCTTCCCCCCCGCCCCTCCCTTTTGGCCTGAGAGGATCGTGATATAAACTGTTTACGCAAGTGTCCTTTTCCTTTCTTAAGAGCAGAGAGCTGCTGATAGCGGAGAGAGGATAAGGGGCAGGAACGCGCTTTTGTAGCCCCCGCCCTTTCCTTTGCGTCCCGCTTGGCAGCGCTGGGCGGGGGGAGGTGGGCCAGCAGCGGCCGAAACTCGGCTCCCTGCGCCCCGGCCCCCCCGCGCCCCTGGCCGCGGGCGCGGAGAAACCGAGCGCACAGGGCGAGAAAGCCCTGCCAAACGAGTGCCACATGACCCTGTAATTTATAGGTAAGGCTACGGTTTCATGTTTACTGAAAACACGACAGAAGGGTAAAACCCAACGGCGATTCACCCCAGACCTTTCCCCGCAGAGGGAGCAAGGCTGTTCGGTCACTTCCACCGCCGCCCTGCGCCCACCCACGCGTGTTGCCCCGCCGCCCCTGCACCGAGCCCGCTCCCCGCGGGGCTCTGCTCCCTGGCAGCCCCGGGGAGGACACGGGGGAGCGGCCCGGCGGGATGCCCCGCTCCGGCCGGGGTGCCGGAGGTGGACAGCGAAAGCAGAACTCTGCTCGAGAGACGCCAATAGGACCATAAACAGCCCGCGTTTTGAAGAGGCACCCCAGCCTCTTTGCACACCGGGGTACCACGGGTACACGTTTATGGTTTAGACGGATATTTTGCCCATAAAAAAAAAATAAAAAAAATCAAAAATCACACAAACCCAACGTTCAAAACCTGCTTCTCGTCCCATTGGTTCGGGTCTGTGCCTATACTGAGTCCAGCCAAAACAATGATTTGCAGAAGATCTGGCTTGCTGGACCAAGACAGTAGTTGCTCAAATTTATTTTCTTTTTAAAAAAATGTGCTTGAAAGGGAATGGGGGAGGGCGGAAGAGAATATTTATCAAAATACCAGAAGATACCTTTCTTGAAACAAAGGCAAGGGGAATCATCTCAATTGCAAATCCATCAGTCAGAGACCAAACAACAATATTTATAGGAAGGCATTAAAAAATATAATGTGCTTAAATAACAACAAATGCTTACTACATTTGCTATAGCGCAGCTTAATAAAAAGTTAGCCTTACTGACAGTCTTGTCAACATCTTAAGTAAATTATCATAGCGATGGTCTTTGGAGAAGAGAACCCACACTCCTTGCTAAAACACCTCCTATCATTAATCTTAAACCACTTGAAGATTATGATGGAAAGAATGGGATCAGTAACCATTATCATCTCAAATTGCTGTTAAAAACTCCGCTGTTTATTTTTGCAACCAAACCGAATGTATCTGGGAAATGCAGAAAAGGGAAGAAAGGAAAACACAAGAAAGGCAGAACAATTGAAGCGAATCCTGTTGCAACCTCGATGATAAACACATGGAAAAAGCTGTTACTGCTCTGTGGATTGCTGGAATTTGGGTAGACAGTAGAAAAATAAACAAAGCGACGGCTCCACACCAGTTCTGTAAATGCACCGGTACACTCAAGGAAAGGTAACTTCTTAAAATCAATTGTATTTTCTTGACTATTCGGTATTTGCCTTTATCTGCATCGATCACTTGATAAAGATCAAAACTATTAAAAGCGTACTTGCACCTTTCACTGTTCATATCTGAAAATAAATTCATTTTGACCCTTTCTTGCTAAGATTTTTCTTTGCATTGCGTGTTTTCCAATAATCGTCAGGATAAAGCATGCCGTATAATTTCATATAGATCCGACATACTCGGAACACTTGCTCAGAGTGAAACCTTTTCCGAAGCGACTTGTGATTTTTATTGTAGTTTCTGTTAGAATATAATCCGTCTTTGAAATGCATTTTTTACAGACTACAAGAAATTACTTTTTTTTTCTCCCCCCCCCCCTCCCCCGCCTTGTTATACTACTTCCAGGATTTGACAGAAAAGGGAAAACCTGCTGGTTTAGGGACACTCGACCTGGAATGTTATCAATGTTACCAACGGAACCGAACACCTTCAATGAATCCACCACAAATCGATGAGCTCGGTACACGTTTGAGCATAATCAAAGGCAGGGTTTTTAAGTTAGCCTTTCAAAATGTAGAAGTTTACACGAAACCTTTAAACAGCATGATGCACACCCCCCACCCCTCGACCGGCCTTCCTCCTCCCCTCTCTCGAAGTCAAAGGAAACGGTGCCACCTAAAACCAGGGCGATGCAGTTTAAAATAAACCAAACAACCATTTTCCCCTAGTAGAGTTGCATCTTCCTGTTGTTTCCGCGACGATTCCCTTCAGCAGCGGTGTAACCGAGGCGGGCGGGCTGCTCTTCCCTCTCCAGAGCGGGGGAGAGGGGATTCGCTCCCGCAGCCGGCGCGGGGCGCGCAGGTAGGCGCGGTGGGAGCCGAAGCCGTGCTGCCCGCTCCCCCTCCGCGGCCCCGCAGTGACCCCAGCTCGGGGCTGCGGAGAGGTGAGAGGTGAAGCTGCGAGCCAGCGCAGACCTGGCCCTTTTAAAGCCACAGCTAATCAGTCCTTTACTAAATTAAAATATAGGAACCAGAGGGGAAGCAATTTCGTTGTGAAGAATTACCATGCGCGCTCCGAGAACGAAATAGTATTGAAATGAGGACGGTGCTCCCTGCAACGGAGAGATTTGTCACCCAGGAGCAGTTCGGCTAAGACAAACTATAAAATTATACATGCACTATATAGATCCGACAGATCTGCGCGCGTGGGAGATTATGTGTTACAAGCAGCAAACAACATAAGGTTACCGAGTTGCTGCAAAACTTCAGCCCCATAAGCTATATAGCTAGGAGATGCTGATGCGACACTGGGCACCGGGTGGTTAATTGCCCACCTAGCTAAAGACTCAGAATTTCATTATAGTATGGGAAGAAATTAAAGTGGGAAAAAAATGATACATTTTCTTGCCAATTCATTTGTCTTCGATTTCTAGTTATCCTTTAATCTCTGTAAGAAACAAGGAACTAACCGCTGCATAGGTGTGTGTGAATGAGTGTGCGAACTCACTACGCACAGTGTGTACGCGAATGTGTGTGATGAAGAAACGTGTGTAACCTGAGCGCATGATGCGGCCCACGAACGGTGGAAAATGGTGACAGTTTCATTTTTCCTCTTTAATTACGAAATAGTCCTTGATTGTCCTGACACACATTACTATTTAATAACTCCATAGAATCGGGAGGAGAATAAATGTCTACTGCAAGTAATCTGCTATAAAGCAATTCTTTCACTAGGTTAATACCCAATTGCAATACAGTGACGGCTATGAATGAGACGCAAAGGGAAAAAAATAAGAAATAAATACTACTAGAGTGATGATAATGTTTGACAGTACACATGCTTTATTGGGTCGAAGTAAGAAATATCTAGCTTTGATGACACAGCCCTGTTACATTACAAAGAAACTTTCCCTTTTCATGTTTTTCAGGCAGCAAAATGCTGGTTTTAGAAGACTGAGAGCCAGTTTCTTCTTGCTGATATAATTAACTTAGGTGCGGAGATCACAGATCCGAGGGAGAGGGAAATGATTGAGTTCGCTAGAAATCGCGTCCCTGACGCAGCCCACGGGCAGCCGCCGCCCAAGGCAGGTAAGCTGCTGCGTGAAACTATTTTTAACTGAACAAAAGACTGAACAAACATCTGACGTCAGGGAGCAGCATCCCCGGAGCGGGGCCTCGGGGAGGGAGGGGGCTGTCGTCCGCCGGGACCGGGCTGAGGCTGTGGGGATGCCGGAGAGGTGACAAAGAGCAGGTTACGGCGCCCACCGGGGAAGGGCAGCGGCACGGGCTCTCGCCGAAGCCGATCTGCAACTTCTGCTTTGTGCTGTGTTAAAAAAAAAAATGGGGTTGTTTTCATCCTGTGGGATTGTGCTGTTGTTTATCCGCACCCAAAGGCGCTCGGCAAGTGGCTGCTGCTCCCCGTAGGCTGGGTGCGGGGGCCACGCGGGACCAGCACACCCGGGGGCTCGGGGTGGCACCGTGGAGCAAACTTCTGCTCTAACGCGAACAAACACGAGCAACGCCACGGAGCTCAGCGTTCGGGAGAAGCGCCGGGCTGGCTTCGCCCTCCGCCCGACCCACGGGGATCGCGCAGGCGGCGGCCGCGATTCCCGGCTACGCCGCCCCTTGGCACAGAGCCGGAGTCCCGGCCCCGGGAGCACTCGCACCTCTGCTCCCGGCGAGGAAAGCTCTGACCCTTGCCTCTTTCCAATGACCGTCAGCTTAGGAAACCCTAGCGGGCCACCAGACACTCGTTCTACGCCTCGTAGCCACCCCCACCTCCCCTGCAAGCGGCCGCGGTGCTGCCGGTGCCTGCGCTCGGCTGTGCTTTACAAGGGCGCCTGCAGCCAAGGGAGGAGGAAGGGGAGGGGGGCGATTACCGGGGGGGGGGGACACACCTTTCTCGCAGTTCCAGAGAGTGGCTGCAAGCACGAACGGCCACAACCCCCGGGCGCCCTGTCAGCTCCGCCGCCCCCCGGCCCCCCGCCTCGCCTCTCGCCAAAGTCAACACGGAGCTGCGATCCATTTGGGCGATTTAGTTAAAATAAATAAACCCGCGAAGATTCACTAGCGAGCGATGCATCATCGACCCGGAGGTTTATTAAGAGGCTCGTTACAGTCGCGGCTGCAGCCCCTGCTCCGGCGGGGGCTGGGGTGGAGATGCTGCCGCAGCTTGACTCCCCCTGTCCCCTCACACAGGCCCCCAGCCAGGGATTCGGCTCCTCCGCCCGACAGTCGCCCTCTCCGTCCCCATCCCCGCCGGGGTGGGGGGGGAAAGGGGAGGGAATCGTCCCACCCGAAGGCTGCTACAGAGCTCTGTTACTCATTTCCCTGCGTATTTTGGGGGAGGGAGAGGAGGGTCGGGAGACATTGTTGTCAGTGGCGATTGTTAACCCAAATAATAATAATAAAGAAAAATCGTTACAGCTGGGTGCTGGCTGAATATGGCAATTACTATTATTGCCAATCACGATTAGAAATAATTATCCTGAAAGCACCGAGGGTTCAGCTGCCAAGGTGTTTTGAATAATCGCTTCAAAATGAACAGCAAAATATTAGGTTCACACACAGGGACAACCGCAAACTTTCAGTTGTAGCAGTCTGTAAAGGAGATTTTACCCCAGGTGAACGCTAGTTTACTTGTGAAGCTTTAATTTTTCATCTGTTATAGGTCCAGTGCTGTTTTGTTCCTGTCCCATCCTGCACGGTGTCCCTCTCGGAGTGGCTGTCTTGCTCTCCTCCACCAAGATCCCTGAACACACAGGATGGCCTCTTCACAAGCACCTTCACAAGGCAGTAGTGCAGTGGACTTGGTCCCTCCATCTTAAATAGAAACGAAGCAAACAGATTACGAGGGATAATGTGGTCCCAGGGTGAAACTCCACTTGCTCTATTTACGTTGTACAACTTTACACAGGCCCTATCATTTTAGCTGTTTGAAATGATGTGTAACTAGGAGAGGGTCACAGGTGACTGGCAAGTTCAACCTACTTAGCTCAATTATCCAAGTTTCGTTTCCAAATTATGTTCAATTTGATCTTACTGCCTCCCTCCAAATTATCTTAGAGGAAAAAAATATCAAATGAAAGCAGACAATTTAAGCCAAACCCTGTATACCATTATTCATATGCAAAATCATTTTTGTGATTTATACTCTCCTTAATGGTTATGGGATGCCAGATCTTTCCAAGCGGATTTACAAAACTAGCCATCAAATTATTTCAAAGGCAGGCCTATTAGGGACAAAAATAATTACGAACTTTCAAAAGCTTTGTAAAAAAAATAAGTTTCTGAATGTTGTCTCTTTACATTTTTCTTAAGTTTTAGTTTTAATTTAAGCCTCCAGGCACGGTACAGAGATATGCAGAGTCTAATAAGGAGTTTGGAAAATAATGTGCTGTAATCCAGTGCCGAGCTATTTCTCCATAAAATATGGATAAGGAATCAATTCATAAGTGTAAATATCTACTAGGACTGAGTTTTAACATAACATTTCACATGAGCATTCTTACATGCATTATTAAGGAGATAACAGAAGTGCTTCAAATCAAGCCTTATACAGTCACATCTGGAAATGCTCTTTTCTGTCTAATTCTCATTTTTTTCCCCTCAAAAAAATGTTAGAAGAAAAGCTAGTCTATCCCCTTGTATATTAACTGTTACCATCAGCTTTTAATCAGTAACATGTATAGTTACATTTTACAGAATCCATTCCATGTTACTCCTTTTAGAGAACAGTAAAGCGAAGATAGTATCTTTACTCATTTATGGAATCTGATGCTAAAACCAAAACCACACACAAACAGCGTAAACATTGCTTTATGCATATAGACAGGCATGTAGCTACATAGACACAACACACTTATACACGGAAACAAGTCATGACCCTGTGGTGGAAAACATAATAAAAAGTATCTGTGCATTTCACCAGATGCTAAGTCAGACCTCATCAGATAAGGCTTGGTCTAGGGAAAATTAGTTTAAAATCAGACACAGCTAATTTCTGAAGGTACTGGAACTATAGCAAGCTCTACTGTATGATGTTTAATCACTGTCAGTTTTAAAGGAAGCTTTTGAGGCTTTTCAGTCAAATAAACCATTATCACTAAGCAATGAAGGGTTAATAAACTCCCCACAAATTGCGAAGGACTGATACAGTTTGGGTTTTTCTTGCTAATGTATAATTTAATACAATTATATTCTGAGGACAAAGATAAAAGTAGTCTCTATGATCTAGTACTACTCTTTTTTTTTTTAAAAAAAAACCCCAACAAACTATATTTCTCCTTTGAATGGAAAGGCAAGTGAAGTATTTTCCAAACAGAAACAGCAAAGATCATTTAGAAGAAAAACCATAAGTGTTGTTTTTTTTTTTTTTAAATACTCTGGAGTTTTCTGAACAACTCTGATGTACTCACATTCTTACCACAACTATTTTCTTTTTACTATTGTAAGTGGATATTCAAGCTAAATTGATGCTTTATGTATATCCTGTCTCACTTTGTAATACACTATTCTCTGTAAGGAGATAATTTGAAAAAAAAAATACAAAAAAGAAGAAACGATACCACTGACAACAATTTACTTAAATTCACAAACCTTGAAATTGATGCATCTCCTATCAATCATAGTCAGGAGGCACAGTAAAACACATCCAACATTTGTATATCAAAACTGGGACTAAAAAAACACCCTGTTTTGTTCAATTTAAATGTCCTTCAACATGTTGTCATTTTATCTGCTGATATTACTGGGGGATTTTTACTATGGGTTAGCTTTCTTCTGTCCAATATTTGCAAGACAGTAACCTTGCAAAATTAAAGTGCATGCCATTATACTGCACAGATGTTTGTTCTCACTCAGTTACTGACAATGAAATACTTATTAAATAATAATAAGGAGATATTGACTTCTCTGCTCTGTCGATATGAAGATCTGTTGATCTGTGAGGTTAATATTGATGAGGTAGAGTGAGGTAAACATTTCATCAGGAGGGCAAACAAATCCTGATACTGGCATAAAAAAATAAGAAATCCCAACTTTGTATGTACACAGAAATTAATCTTTTTTTGGTGTTATTGGGTGTATGAGCACCAGTTCAACCTATCAGCGTACACAAGCTAATGTTGAAGTAAATCCTTGACACTACTTCCAGGAAACATATTCAAAAATTGTCTGTCAGAGGTATTCAAAACTAAACTCAAACGATGCCAAGCACTCAGAATCTTTAGTCATGCTGCATGTTCTGTTGCGAATGGCACATTTACTCTAATTACTGGAAGGCTCTGCATACAACCTCAATATTCTTCATGTTAAGGGGATTTCTGTTCTGTTAGAGCTGGTTTTTTACATAGGCTGAGCTCTCTGTCAAAATATTATTTTTTGTTTGTTATCTCATCAAAATGTCACTGAAAGTTCTCTCTCTTTACCCTCTGCCACAGAACACAATAGTGTACACGCTTTGAACGGTACAAGGAGCCATTTAACTTGATGGGTCTGGCAGAAGGAGCTACTTTCTTGTTCATTATTATCTTTAGATTTTTCCTTCATTCTGTTTAAGGGACGATTAGAACTGCTTTTTTTTTAGAAAAATGTTCCAGCAGTCAGGTAGATCTTGTACTATGACAGCCTGATTTCAGCATGTTTTTAATGTATAGTACTTATACATGTAAGCAATCTATGTAACTTGCTTCTAGGCTTTTGAATAGAAATTAAAAAGATGTGACCTAAGACATAAGGCTGTACATCTTTGGATCCAAATGCGAAAAGATGCATTCGTCAATTTTCCCCTTTTGATCATTAAATAAGGCCTGTGATTAGATTTGCGGGGGCAAAACACACATGCAGAGCAGCCTCCCCATAGTATGACTGTTGGCAAGGGAAGAGCTGAGTCACACACAGATTACTGCAAGGCAGTGACCTAAAAATCACAATATTACTTCAGCTGGCCTTGCCAGAGACTGCAGCCTGGTTTCTTAAGGCAGAAGAACCCTTTTCACAACCTCCTCCCTCTTGCCTGCCTGTAGTGGAACTGTCGCATCTCAGCAGGGAAAGCCAGGCAAGCACATGGTGCATTACTGTGTCATCTTCTTGGTAGGACAGTGCAGGAAAAATCACATTATTGCTATTTGTGCTGCTCCTGTTCTGAAGGTGCAAGGCTGACTATCTACCGCTCCTTTCAGGCATCATGTAGGGGTATAATACCTTTAATTTTGTTGTTTGTAAAATCTAATGACTTTTGTTTGAGAAAGGTAACAAAAATGTTGCCTTTTTTTGGCCTCACACTTTTGTGTTCTCCTTCCCAGTGCACATTCAACAGAACACTCTTGGTAGTTTGGTTTTTTGACTTTGCAGCTCAAGCCATGATGCTGTTTGAAGACTCCTGTCTATGCAAATTCCTGCGTTCACCCAAATCTCTGTTAAAGGCAGTGGGGTTTTATGTGCTTGTGCTCTGCCATGCTGGCTGGTTTCGACTGGGTTTTAGGTAATTTTATCTTTCTGCACCTTGAAAAACTTTTTCCTACAATCATCTGAAGTATTTCCCAATTTCTGTATAATGGTCAGATGGTCTGGGAGCAAGGTTTTGGTTCATGGGTACCTTATTTTCTATCATTCGGTTGGACTTTTTTGAAAAGAATTTCTTCTAATGCTCATGTCAGGTAATCCTTGTAATAAAATCACAAGAAAAGACAATTTTCAAACTTTTAAATCCATGCTGAGATTCTCCTAAAGCTTGCAAACATTTTCAAAATGCTTTTAGGCAATTTAAAGGCACAGATCTTGATAATCACAAGACAAGGCAGGGCTCCCCATGTACAGATATAATGACTAGATTGGGATCTTGTTCTCCAAAACCATTTTGTAGGTATTTATCTGAATGTATTTATCTGAAACATTAGATTCTCAAATCTGGGGAATGCAAAAGTATCCAGCAGATGACTACTAAAAGTAACAATTACACTTGAGAAATATTACTGTATGACACTATTTCAGTACATACCCCTGCAAGTGCAAGGTGTATTCTTCGTAAAGTTCACCTTACTGTATTAAGCTCATTCTTCACTATAGTTTCAAGACTGGAGACTCTGTACCTATGTTTCTTATGTGGCAATAAAGATACCGATGAAACAATTGTTCAGCTAGTAAGTTAAGCCAAACAGGAGAAAAAATCAGTAATAACTAGGGGGCTCCCATGTCTAGTTTCGTGGTTGGTAAAATAGATTGCAAGAGGACAAATAGGCAGCAAACTGTATAAATTGAGCACAGATAATTCCCATGCTGTGAAAACCCTTCTGCCTTAAGAACACTAGCAATGAAAAGGTTACAAGAAAGAGGGTAATAAAAATATCAAAAGAAACCAAATATAAATAGGTTTCTTTGCAAGTAGCGAAGCCACTTTCTAATATGGTAGCTTTATATACATTTGTCTTCCAGACCTTCTGCTGTTGATCAGAATTCTGATGCCACTGGAGGGGTTACAATTTTGTTGAGTTTCTGGATCTCAATTGCGCTGTCAAGGGGTCATTCTTTCTGGTAATAAGGTAGCTAGTGGCCCCTGGGAGAGAAGGAAAACAATTGACTCTTGAAAGCAGAAACATATACTGAAGTCTAGAGTAGATTTCTGGCAGTGGACCAGGTCTTTTCTCATAGCATTTGTCATTGTAGCAATGAAAAAATTGTGGGAGTTCCACAGGCGGCCAAAAAAGGAAAATAGAACAACAACAACAACAAAAAGCTAGATCTAATTTATTTTAGAGTTATATTTAAGAGCAGGTTGCTTTTTTGTTTGTCACACTGTTGGTTCACTTGCTAAAGATGTGGATTCCATTAGATAGAAATATGTTGCTTATTTTAAAGCAAATGATTATCAAATGACTACACTTCAAAACATTTTTTTTGCTTTAATTTGAAGTGAAGTCATTTGAGTTTGAAACATATGCCTTTGTTAAATGCAGAATATTTTGTTGCCAAAACCAGGCAACTTCATTTTGAGTCCACTGCTTGCAAGCAGTGTTGATCCTGGATGTCAGTGACAATATGAGTCTTAGCAATAAGTCTTTACAGAGGTCAGTAGGCAAGTTTCTCTTGTTACTACTAGGCTTTTTTATTATTATTACATCGGGTCAAAATGGTCTCACCGTATAATCATATGCAACCAGAACAAATGCAACATTGCATTTGATTGGCTTTGGGAGCATTATTCTACTTTGTACAACTGGATAAATTTCACTTCCTAAAAATAATTTTCCACATCTTTCTGAAAATTGGCTTCATTATTTCGCAGGCTGTGTTATCACGCTGGCTTTCTTATCACGCTGGCTTTCTTTGTTGCAGTATAATCATACATAAACTGTGCATGCATGCATGCATACATGCATATGCATACTGCCACGCCAGCACATCACTGGCAATATATGCAATTTGACATATGATTTATATTATACTTGCAAGATTTTAAAGTGGATTTCAAATTTATTACATGCCCCAGCACTGCAGCTAATATACATGGATTCATCCCATTGTTTAACTGAAGTACCCAAGATGGGACTACAGCAGCTTGAGGCTTCTTCTGCTGTCTATGGAGAAAACAGAAACACTTTTCTGAAGGTACTTGCCTTTCTTCACTGGTTATGGAGGAAGCCCAGAGCAAATCTGCTTCTAGTTTAGAATAAATGACCAAAGTGGACTTCAAGGAATCCTTGCTGAAACATGCAGACAAAGTGCCACATCTGTTGCTGTCACCTATACATTCTGGGCTGAAAAAGATCTTTCAATTTAGGATCTAAAATACCTCATGCAGATAATTGTGTGTGAAGTCTTGCACAGAAGAAAACTAAACGAAGCATGGGCTTGATAATTTTTAATTTTTATTATACAAAAGACATCTAGTCTGTACTGTTTGTCTTCTTTTACTCCTTACTCCATTTATTTAACTCATTTGTCTTACAATTATAATAGATGAAATATGCTGAGGAGGAGGATCCTGAGAAAAATGTATGGTAGGTGAGATATGATGAGTGGGGGCACAATCATTACAAAGCAAATTTAGATGCCTAAATTAGGAGAGTTGACCTTTGGATTAGGATTTTAGGTACTTAGGATACCTTTTAGGTTGCTAAAGCAAAGCAAAATGAAATAGAATTTTGCTAAGGGATTTGTGCGACAACATGCAGAGAAGGAGGCATTTGCACATTTAGGGTAAAAAAATAGTTCTACTGTTGCCTGGTAAAATCCTGACAACCCCCTGCCTTGTTGCATTAAGTAAAATGGGAAGAACAAAGAACATCTTGAAGAAGCCCGAATCTCACACCACATACAGTACAGTGCAACAGACTGTGGAAGAGAGAAAGGTGTTATTCCTTAAGTAGTATGAGAAAGGCTGGCTGTAAAAATTACTTTTCCTCCTGCCCCTATTTGGGCAAAGGGAAATGAGTAATAGACTTCTTCACTTTGACTTCTCTCTCTACCCTTTTCTGTGCCCCCTTCCCTAGGAAACAGTGGTAGTTTTTTGTATACAGTTCAATATTCAAGAGCATGTTAGGATTATCTTGTTTATATCTTTCTCAGCACAGCTCATGGAAACACATTTTCACACAACTATGTTGCCTTTTGTTTTATTCCATCATAAAAACAAATTTACAAAAGCTCTAGTGTGATTAAAATAACTATTCTTCATTCATTCTCAAGACTTACCCTCTGCTATTTTCTTAGCTAAGAGTAATTGCAATGCCTGGGGTTATACTTCTTGTAAGGGTAAACTTCGGTCCCAAGCAGATTCTTTTAACTGGACTTTGTATAGTTTTATAATTACATTTATAATTTAGGATGCTAGAATGCTTACAGAATATGAATGTCACTTTCAGATCTTTTAATTTAGAGCATCTGTTGTTGAAGGAGCTTAAAGTTTATTTACTCATTAACAAAAACCTCTCAACAGGTAATATTAAAACCAGTATCCTACTGTCCAGAATAACACAGTAAGAGAAAACAAATACCAAATATTAATGTTAGCCGTAATATAAACTAACTGGTGGCATGCTCTGTTGTAAGCCAAAGCTCTGTCAGATTTTCAAGAGGAATTAGTTCTTAAGCAAGGTATTTATAGGAACATAAGACTGGAAGGCACCACCAGGGTCATAGAATCATTGTAATAGAAAAGAATTTGTTAAATAACATTCTCACATGACCCTATGAAAATTCCCTCCCTAGCTCTCTGAAACTCCCTGATGGTTCATTTTTACTGTAAAGTTGCATTGAGCTTTTTCTGACCACAAGATCAAGATTTACAGACCAGACACTGAAGCAATTTAATACCTCTAGGTGCATTGTTCACCCTGACCTACATCCTGCTTCTAACTGTGGACTGACTGAGCAAAAGAAAGGTGAATACTCATTCCCCATCTCTGAAAAATCCAGAAATGTATCAGAAAGACTAAAATCCTTCCTGGATATTTCAGCTGATCAAGAAACGCTGTGAGGTAGGATAGATACAATATAAATAAAGTACAGATACAAATTCAACAGACATAGTTTAAGAAACAAGAGCAAGAGCTGCTCTGCAGTCTTTATCTCCTATAATGGGGCTTTCAAGCCTTTCAAGCAGCTGGTGTCCAGATAATTTTGAGATTTGCAGGCAGAATTGCATCCAGAAGTGAGGAGGAATCTACTGCAAAGGCCTAAGCTATAGAGGTCTGTGGTGATTCATCCTACTCACAAGGCAGCCAGCTGTTTTCAGCAGAATCTCCAGCTTTTGGGCAGACTTACTGGGCCAATATCCTTTCTCCTGCAAAGCTATTAAAGTGAGCGGAATTTCATATGGGATGAACTTGGCTCTTTAGGTGTGGGAGAAACCATTTCCAGTACTGACATATGGTTATTAGCACTTCTTTATACAGACAGGCTTTAGGAATGTTTACAAGGTGGGAAGGACAATGAAAGAACATGTAAAATCATTTCACCCTGATTCATCTTTGGTTGGGACTCTGCATGTGGATCACTCTCTTTCCAGTTGCCTGTGTCTGCCAGAACCCCTCCATTACTGAACCTCAGAGCCCTCCTACACCAAGGCATTTGGGCTCTGTTCAGTAGAGGGCTGGGAAGAACATAAACTTTTCCTCCACACTCCCACGCGCTTTGTGTCTTGGGGACTAAAGGCAACTCTGCTGAAAAGTGCATGTGAACCGAGTAAAGTGTTCTGAAGAACTGGTATGAAATAGGGCCCTGGTAAATCCTCTCATGAGCCACACATACTGCAGGCACTGCCCTGAGTCTAGGAATCAAAACTCTCATTTCTTTCCTGGCAAACAAAGGATGGCAACTGTACCCCACCTGCAGAAGAACTTCAAACCAAGTCATTTGCTCTTATCTGCCACTGTGCCTCTATCCAAGGAAATAACACATCTCCTGACTCCATCTCCATTAAAATAATAAGCTGAGCCTAGCAATGCAATTTTATAGCCTTTCAAGGCTGGAGAATTTGAAAAGTAAGAGTGGAGTTGCCCAGCTAGTCAAATCAACAACTCTCTTTCATGGATGCAACAGCTCAAATCATTCGTTCATTGGACAGCGGCCATTAGAAGAAACAGCCATAACATCACATAGCATAACACTGCTACCTTAGTACACCTTATTCAACAGTTATTTGCTTCTTCTGTCATGGGTTCTCTGCATTGTGGAAGGCTGCTGTAGTGGTGAGGAGGTGTTATCTAAACTTATTTTACACTGTCCCTCTCTATAAATGTGGAACCTTAGCGTTTTCTATAATATGATATCGTATATACAAGAATGGGTGTGGGAAGCTCCCAGTGGTGGATGATACAAAGGTACAGTGTCATTCTTCAATCATAAGTGAGTTTAGCATTGACATAAATGTGCAAATTGTTGCACTTCAAATCACAGAAGAATTTGGCCAGACATTCTCAGAATTTTGTCACAATTAGTCTCAGTGCATGAGGCATAGAAACCATCTGAATATATGGGAACAACTGCAAAGCCGTATTCTCTTCTAGCATTCATGTATTTCTGCTGCTACTTGAGTTAATGATTTTCTGCTAATGCATCTTCAGAAACTGATGTCAACATTCATGTTCAGAAAAATTGGTAACTGCTTAGTTTGAATCTTGGAAATGAAATATCAAGACTGGAAACAGCATGGAAGTGCTAAATTTAATTGTATGTATGCTGAAACATATTATAGAAAATGGGTAACAAGAGGTGATATTTCTGAAACAGCAACAAGGACCTTGCGATCTGTGTGATCATCTGTGAGTCAGGGCTCAGATGTTTTATGTCTTGTTTTGCCACTGACGTGAATAAACTTGGCTACATCATTAGTTTCTTTTTATACAAACCCTCTTTTAAATGACACTACTTACAACAGTCTTTACACTATTACACTTCCTGAAACTTTATTCATTAATGTTCATGAAATACAATGAGACAGCCAGGCAAAATGTATTAATTATATACAGAAGACTGTATACTGGCTGTTGTAACATGGCAATTCTGCAGGGAACTTTTAAAGAATATGCAGACTTCTGCATTTAACACACTACTTTTATTCCGAAAACAATCCCAAGGCCAACTCAGGTAAGAAGAGACCTCAGGCTTATTTACATTTATATACAGGCACCTATATATTGATAAGTGCATAGAAAGTAACAGCCATAAATATCATCATGCTAACTATCTCCATTAAGGGATGAAGATGAGAAAGGACAAAAGAGTGTTCGACAGTGCAAAAATGCTCACCCATTATTTTTATTTCCTTCCAAATCAGTTCGTCCATGTAAAAACTTCACCTTTGCAATTCAACAATGGTTGTTGAGACTCTCTGTGATATGAACAAGACCAACTCGTACAAGCCAACAGTGCTTGAGGCAGCTTTACTTTATGCGTAAAATATGTAAAGAATGAATGTAAGCTACAGTTTTGGGAAGTGATGGTGGACCACAGGAATAACTGACAAATTCTTCATTGCTTTTAAGCTGGTAGGGCCTGGAGCCTATTTAGATAACTTCTTTTTTATTCTTTCTCCATTTTTTCCCACTTCACTCCTGGTGAAGGCCTCTTCCTGAAAAATGAAAGTTTTTGAAAACACTAAAAATTCTGAAGAGGAATTTCTTTAATTTAACTAAGAATAAGCAAACCTTTGACATGGTTACAGAGTAATTAGCAGCAAAAACTTAATAGTCATTTTACACTGAAAGTTGCAGAATTTGGAACCCAGAAGATAAACACATCTTGCAGATGGCAGCAATGGCACCCTAGACTTCCCTCAATATATTTATATATTTTCATAACTCCTTGTTCTATCTTGGTAGTCTCAATTTCCATGGAGAAAATCTCCAATTTTCTTGGAGATAATTTATATCCACTTTCAGGCAGCATGTAGGTACTATGGAATGTTGTTCAGCTTGATATGAAGAACCTGTATGGCATCTCTTCTATTGCTTTTTTTACCTCCAGCTGTTCAATTGCCTATGAGAGGATTCAAGGCAACATAGTTATGCAGTATTCCAATACTGAATCAGTTTAATTGAAAAAATAACATGTGATGTGTACAGTAAGGGAATTTTAAATTAACTTCCTAGCATATTCATGGTTAAATAGAATGGTTTTTCTTTCTAATAGGGCGTTGTGGAGTGCTCCTGAATGACTCTTACTAAAAAAATAGTGAATTTAATGCTCATATCAGCATATTGCAGGGAGCCAAGAACACATCACAGGGTATATCGTGTACCAGAGAGGGCAGCAGGCTGCACTGTCACCCATCACAGACCAATCCCGGTCGATTTGTTCTTTCAGCAATGGTGAAGTTCTTATGCTCATGGAAACGTGCACTAGCAAGAACAACCTGATCTTATGCAGTAACTTGTCATTCCTGATTGATGCTTAGGACTAGCTGGAGTTACATGGCAGTAAAATCTCTTCTGTACTAAGCACACCTATGCATATATAGGCACAGTGGAAGCTTATTGCAAAGCTCCTGGAGCTACTGCTGCTGCCTTTGTGTTCTACTTATGCAGTCCAGAACTATGCTAACAAATATCCAGATGGGACAGGTGTAAATTTGGCAAACAAAGTACTGTTTTCTCTAATAATCTAGATGAAAACATTAAATTTCCCTCTGCATTTATCACACATGATTCTAGTGCATATTGGTAATAAGCTCACTCATCCTTCTAAATCAGTGGTGTCAAACTCACAGCCTGGGGACCGAATCTGGTCCTCCACCTTATTTCTACCCAGCAGCAGCACCAAGCTCCTTCCTTGCCCCTGTGCTCCTGCCAGCGTGCTGGTCACGTGTGCAGTCTGTGATGCGCATTACGCTGCAGGAGCACGGCGGGAGCTGTGAGTTTGACACCCCTGCTCTAAATGGCTGTAAATAGCTATCAGGTTCACAGCATCTGGTGGATACAAACCTTTGTGCATTCGTATTATTGAAAGCAGTCTGTTACCTGCTGCTTTTTAACCTTAAAGACTTAAGCATGGAGGAGAGTCTATTCCTTCTAGTTCAGGCGTTTCCAAAGCTGCAGAAAATTTTAAGGGTTGTACTGGAAGCTTCAAGTTTTACTAAGCAGTTCTCCTGTTCCTATACTTTACCCTAGATATACTCCATTAGCTACTCAGAGAGAGTTGGGGCTAAATAGCTCTTTGCTCTGGCTGAAGATGGGTTTTCTTGCAGACTCCCTTTATTCTCAGTTATTACAGCAGCCTTTGGGTCTGATTCTACAGAATGCTGACTCAGGTAAACCTCCCTCCCTCCCCAAAATCAGTGCAGAAAATTAAGTAATTAACGTATAACTGCATGCAGCTCTCAGTACATGGTTGATACCCACACAGGCCTCAATTCTTACGCAGAAGCACTTTTACCAGGACATCTAATTTCTCCCTGTAATAGCACTAAACAGCCTGAAAGTGCAACAGGCAATTGGCTTTAAAGGTCATGAGGAAGTCTCATCCGGGCTTCCTGCTGCAAGGCAGCTTTCAGCTGACCTTTGCTCTAAGGTGAGTGTAGCCTGCAGTGTGGGAAACGCTTCTCAACTGTGTTCTGGGATTTGGCTGGAGTGTGCATGTGCTTTGGTGTGAGGTCCCTGCTTTGTTCTTGCTTCTATGGATGCATCTCAAGCGGTGTCCCTGGTTGGGACTTGGGTGAACCATGTGGACAAGCTACTCTAATAGAAAGCTAGAGAGCTGTCTGGGCCAGTCTAAAGAAAGTCTCCTGACTACTGCAGTACTCATGGAAATAGAAACTCACTGACCGCGTGGTACTGTGCTTGGAGTATTCACCAGATTGGGAAAGGTGAGGAAACATCTGTGTAAGACAAATTAAAAGGGCTTTTCCAATTCTTACTTGGCTTAAAATGTACATTTATGTGCTGGAAATGATATTGGTTTGCTGTTGCTAGAGTGTTCCTTGTATCTTTAAATTGAGATACCCCGTTGAAAGGGCTTGACTCAGAGCACATTCACTGTATTTCAATGATGCCTTCAGTTGTCTGTTTTTCCTAAAGTCTGTAGAGACACTAAATTGGGAATCGGATTGTGGCTTGTGATTTGCAACTCTAATAAAGCCTGGTGGGCACTGCACACAAATTTCTTCTGTGGCCACTGTTATTTGGTGACTGCTTCCAGTTTATGATTGTTAATGGACATTTTCATGTACACCAATGGCACTTAAAGAATCATTTGCATTCCCAGAATGATCAACAAATCCTTTTGTTTAAATAAATCTGCCACAAATTTGTCAAAAGATATAAAATCTTATGTCATATTTGTGCATCTACCGTGGTTTCTCATTTAGTTAAAAGAAGGTTAATCCTTATTTTCTGCCATGCTTGCAGCATAGTAATAGTCTCACTGTAACAATTATAATGTTATTTGATTATGAGACTATGGGTATAACATTTGGAGGAACTGTAAAAGCATTTTTCCTTTTGTTTTCTTTCCCAGAAGACTATTGGTATATTGGAGAAATGGAATTAAAATGTAAGCGTTAAATGAAACTGTGCTTAATTTACTTCAGCAGTGCAATGTGCATTAAATATAATTCTTTAGAGAGCATTGGATTTTATACTTATGAAATTAGCAAGTGTTTATATTGTGTATTTCTAGTTCTTGGAGTTACATGGAAGGTATCTGCTCACCCATTTTGAAAATAGGAGGGAAACAAAATGGAAAAAGAATTATTGGAGACAATGGAAGGCTTCCAGTAACTCAGGTTTGGAATGGACTTCGTATTCCAGCTGGAGATGAAACAAGTTCTCACTTCTAGATCTGGTGGGAGCTTTTTTTTTTTTTTTGTGGCTTTCTATAATGCCAGTACATAAATTAAAAATTAGTCTTTGAGATCTAGTGAAAGCAAGCTTGTTTGTTTTGGCTAACAGCATTTGTAATATAGTCTCTCTTTCCCAGTAACAATGACTTGTCCTTCTTCACTTTAAATCCTACATGGTGCTCTTACTTTGATGCTGTAGTTCATTTTTGAGGAATGCTTTTTGAACAGAAGCTTTTCAGTAGATAATTTTACAGTCCCAAAGTGTACTCAGATGCTCTGTTTTATTATTGCATGTATTTAGTTTTCAGTTTCCAGTTGCATCCAAGTAAAACATCTATACATTCCTCTGGAAAAAACATTTTGCAGTTCCTGAGTAGTAACTGGATTTATCTGTTACCCTAGTTTATTTGGATTTTTCATAAAGATAGCAAAATTGTGTTTTCTTATAAAGTCCCACTGTTTGCTTGACTCTCTTCTTTTTTTCTTCTTTTTTTTCCTTTTTTTTTAGTTCTTTCTCCACTCTGTGCAAAATAACCTTTGCAGGTTCATTTTCTTCTAAATCATACACATGGGTAACTGTCCAGATTGCCTGAGTGTGGAAGTTTGTTAGTTCCTATGGGTGGAAAATCTGGGTTGGGTTCTACAGTGTAAAAGGAAGGTCCTGCCTGAATGTTATATAGTTTTATTTGGTTTGGTTAACTTCAGTCTTGGACTGCTCTTGGCTCCAACAGCACGTGACTGCGGTCTGTCTGCCATTCATATGCTTGTCACAAAGCAACAGAACAAACTTGCCATCCTGAGGTGAACTGAGCAAAGGTAGTTATAGTAAGCAGGAACTTGTTTTGCTTCAGTGCATCCTTTTGGTTGTTAAATCACTCGGATAATCCTTGATGTTTTTTCAAAGTACTTGCTAAGCACTTATGAAAATGTGCCCCTTTTACTCTCTCAACTTAAGCAACCAAAACCTGAAGTACATCCTGCTGTGTTACTGTTGAAAATCTGACCATTGGTATTAAATTGCCCCTGCGCTTCATTTTTAGGGATAGTTATAGATGCGTTAAATATAGGCCAGTGCAAAAGATTCTGGAAAGTCTCTGACAGTGACTTAATGTGAGATTTGAATACTTACATCTAAAAATTAGGCTGCTAAGTTAAACTCCTCAGATAGCTGGATAGATAGATTGCTTCAGGCAGCCAAGTTTGAAAAGCTTGCCCTACTTGTCTACTTTTGGAAACACCAGCATAAAAATGACCTGTATAATGTAGCTGGATGCGTCACTGCTTCGGAGTTGTGTACTGCTCAGTATGCAAACTGGTGGTGTGCTTGTTACAAGGGCTGCTTTTAAATACCTGATGCAATTGATTTAGTGGTATGAGTGGGATAAATGTTTTCTTACACAGTGGTCTGGCGCTGTCCTTGCTTATTGCTGCTGGTGGTAATAATTGCGTTCAAAGGAGCAAATGAAGCAAGGTGGTCCTGCCTGCCACACCAACCAGTTATGCACGGGGAAGCACCTGCAAGAGCCTTTCATTCCTCTCTCACTTGCATTTAACTTCGAGGTCATTGAAGGTTTGGGCTTGTAACTCAGATGCTCTGGAGACTGTTATTGCTACCTGAGTCTGTTTCAGTTGGTGGCATAAAAGTCATTACCTGGCCACTTGTGGTACCGTACCAGAATTTTGCGTTGATGTTTGTGTAACCTGTACTCCTACAGAAGAGGTATAGATACATACTTGAATGCACAGTAGCAACCTCAGGTAATAAAATACTAAACCAGAATATTTATATGGGAAACGGTGTTATGTGGAAAGAAAAGCTGTGAACTCTTCTACAAGAAAGCAAGTAGGATTAATGACCAGAGAGCTTTGTTATTGTGATAACTGTAATTTTTATGATAACAAAGTTATTGACGTTTCAGTAAAATATACTAAACTCACTCTGTTGGAGTTTTTTTTCCTTTTCCCTTGCCTCCTCTCAATTACAACCGTTACTTGCTATATCCTCTGGGCTACATGTTTGTTTTCAAAAAATGTTTTTTTCAAGATTCATTTAAGAGATTCAGACATAAAACTGACAGTCATAGTTCTAATTGTCTGAAATAAAAACAAAATATTTGCATAAAATGAGGATGTTGCTGCATCTGCATGCCTTTTTTGTTACTTGGAAGCTTTTGGTGGACTTGTTTTTATAATTAACTTTGGTCTGAAAAGCTGAGCTTTTTCTGTAGTTATATTTTGGGGGAGAGCCAGGAGAACAGATGAAATCTAATCAAGTTTCTTTGGTAGTTTTATCTCAGTCAATTGATAATTATAAAGTGAGATAAAAATCAAAGCAGCAAGAACGAAACCTTATATTGAGCAGGGCAACTTGGGAAAGCCCAGTCCCAACCAAATTCTGCGGAGGGCTGCTCTGCACTGAGGCAGGATTACAAAAATCGCCCAGAACTTTCAGAAAAGCAACTTTTGTGGAAACCAAGAGTAACATCCTGAAGAATTTAGTGCTAGGTAACCTGCCAGCTAACTAACCAGACACAATTTGTGTGATTTGCATTTTGGACACCTTCTCTGCCCAGTCTTTTAAGATTTGAGGCACAAGGAATGGGGAACGAATACTCATACAGATTTTATCCTGGTGGCTTACTTGTCTTGTTTATCCCACAACACAGAACTAATCTGTAGGGAAGCTGGTGGTGTCTTCATGTAGGAAGACCCTTAGGAGAAGGGGAAATAAGAGAGCTACTGTTTACTACTGCTAATATAGAGGATGCTTGTGAACCATGCAACCAGATATTTCTTGAATTTGCAGGGACAAGGAAGAGTTATACTGCTGAACTACTGAACTCCTTAGGGGACAACTTGTCTGCAGAGATAAATTTCTGTTCCAAACAGTAGTAAGAATTAAATCAGTAGACTTCATTTTCATTGGTATAATGGGGAAAAAAAAAAACAACCAAAAAATGAAACCACAAAATAGGACACTGCACAAACACAGAAAATGAGCACATATATATTTTAGCCCTTCCTCCCCCCCTGAGGTGTCCCCCTCAGTGGCATATGTCAAGGCATTTCCTAAGCTAGGCTATAGAGTCTTTCTGAACTCTATTGTACATTAGTCTCTGCACCCATAAATTGACTCTAGGGTCATCCAGGGGATAATTTAGTTTTAAATACAGGGTTGCACTAATATGTCTGTTGGCCCTCACTCATCCATTTGAACTGGCAGAAGTCCAGCTGGAATAGAAAAGAGGAGCTGTTTAAGGGCCCCGTTCTTCATAATGTTACATTATCATATCTCTGGTCTTGGACTTCCCAAAGAAAAGGCTAGACTTGGGATCGGTGTAATGGAGCAGACCTTCTCCAGAGGTGGGGAAGTGGATACTGCCTTTGTATTAAGAGGTAGTGTGTAGAGCCGAGTACGGCCCAGACTCTGCCCCAGGGAGAACATAGATGCAAAGAAAACAGTAATTCTTATGAAAGCTACTCAGTCACACATAACATATAGTCAAACTGTTCTGCCAGTTTATCTTTATGAGTCATTTAGAGGAAACATATACTTATCTCCAGTTTAAAGATATGAAAGAGAAAGTAATTTGCTAACAACTGTTTCAGGTTATTTGTAGGGACAAGATAAGAAATAAAGAGTAATTGTATTTTGACCCATAAATAACTCCAACTTTGAGATGTCTCTTTTACCCTCTGAATCTGTAAAGGAATTGTATTATGGGCAGAAGAACGATTATTTTTTTTGTGATCTGTCTGCAAGATGAATAGGACACCTACTTTTATCAGTTTTCACAGTGAGTAAAAATAAATAAATTCAGAATGTTTGCTAGTTAAGTTTTCTCTTATGGCAGAGCATAACTCTGCAAAGACTCTTGCATGAGTGTTTTAGGGTGGTTTTTGTCTCATGCTATTATTTAATTGAAGGTAAAAAACGTGTTCCTGAGGCTTGACGTTTTTTAGATTCTAAGTTCCAGTGTTTCAGGCGTCTGTATAACAGGCTTGTCCGTGCTGCACTGCAGAGAATCCTTCCTCTTTGACCTACTGGGTGTTTCTCTTCTGAGGGAGGAAAGGAATTCTTTCCACGCTAAAAGATTTTCTCCTCCTGTCACTGATTGCCTCTGTTGCTTAGTTGAGCCCAATTATATGCAATGGCTTTTCAAGGGTTCAGCTGTGAAGAAGGCATGTGTGCAAATGATATCAGTAAAATAACAGGATTTGCATACACAGGAGCAGCACACATGCTACTGCTTTGAAGATTTACCATGTAAGGTACACTTATTGTTCGGTAGGACATCTGTTGACACCGCCACTTTTATACTCCTCCTGCTTAGTTTTCCCGGCTGCCATAGGCATAGGCAAAAGAAAACAGCAGTGCTAACGGTTCATGCAGGAGTAATAATAGCCCTTAACAGAGGAAGAGTAATTACCTTTCTCTGCTTTCTCCCTGCTCTAAAATCTAATAAAATAGAGAGTAGTGCCTATGTAGCTAATGCATACAGAAGTCCTGTTGCTTTTACTAAATCTGTGGTTAGTTATATAAAATGTCCTTTGCTCAAAAGCTGAACTCGCATCTTAATTCTGAAAAAAATCCATTACTGATGGGTAGATTTCCTGAGCACATTTGACAGCTTTCAAGCTAGCGATATTTGGCAAGGCCTTTTAAAGTTATAAGAGATTTATAGCTAAAGAGATTACATAGCAGTGGGTTCAGATCCGATCTCTTTCCCCCAGCTCTTGCACTGGGTAACAATGACAGGAGCTGTCTGTATACCAGAAGGAACAGTTTAAGAGGGATGGCTGCATTTGGCAATAGAAGCCCCCGTTAGCAGCCGGAAGCATTGGTGCTGAAAAGCAATCGCTGGTGTCAAGAACTTTCCTAGCTAAGCACTGCAGCTGGTGGCAATAAATAGCATTCTAATAAAGGAGGATGTTCAACCCATGACATAAGCGAATACTGTTTCAACCACAAAAAGTAATTTATGGTGCTGCATATGTCTGAAATGGATTTTCTCCGATACGTTTTAAAATAAAAATGCTAAGATTTCAATGGAGGAAAAGATCTGCATTTTAAATCAAAATGAAATGGCAAGATCAATGAAAAGCGTACTGCTTTTTTAAGTACGCAATGATACATAACATTTTAAGGATGTGCACTGTCACAAAGCACAATTATCTCCATTCCTGAAAATGAAAGATGCTATTTTCTGACTGTGAATGTTCTCTATATTGCATCAAACCTAATAACTTCCCATGTCAGTGATAATCCCCCCAACATTTAGACAGAACCATCATCATCTTCTCTCATAAGAATGCCAAAATGGTGATGCAGAAAGTAGCAAATAACAATATGTTCAGATTGCATAAACATAATGATTCCTGAAAAAAATCAGCTCCAGCGTCAATGAAGAGCAAAAAAAGAGGAGAGGATAATAGTCATTAGGCTCATTGGACCTGCTAACTTCTTGAGTCCACTACAGTAAACAAGTTATTAGTTTTGACATAACCACTGGTTTATTTGCACATACACTCCTGTTCTTTGTTACACATTCTGTTTATGCCACATGTGATTTCTCCTACATTATTATTGTGAAACGTAGCAATGTTACATACCATGTCATCTCCCACAGGGATGAGCAGTGTGGATGTGGAAGGAGAAGAAACTGTCCTTTGAGTTTATTTCTGCTGTCTGGTTTAGGGGTTTTTTGGGTGCATGGAAAAGAAGGTAGTTCTTAGCTGAGCATAGGCTGTCAAGTTAACTGAATGGATGGACTGTTCTGAAAGGCATTTTATACAGGAGTTTGTTTTGAATCATGAGGGCTGTATGTGCAAGCATATAAAATGAATAACTGGTTAAGTGTTACTCAAAATAAAAATCTTTTGTACTGGAATGCAAAGCATAGCATACACATTTGGAATTCCTTAAGGAAATATCCCTTGTATTATAATTTTGCATATGTTTATTAATTCTCTAGTTTTGCCTTTGGAAGAAATGGGCCTGCATGTTTAAGAGATGGCTGATGATACCCATTTATCAGCGGTTCCGTTCTGTACTCAAGCTGATTCCCACCCCTGCCCCTTCTCCCTCCCCCTGTAGATGGTTTCTGCTGTCATCTAGCAGTCAGAGCCAGATTCTCAGCTGGTGCACATCAGCACTGCTATCCCAAAATAAATAGGCATAACTTCACTGGAGTCACTGAAACTTAAGCTCAGACTTGTGGGTTTTTGCTGTCCTTGAGCGCAGTGTTTTAAGGCTTATGATACACGCTTCTGTGATGCTTTGTTATGATATAAACAAACACCACGCTTCTGATTCGAATTATAATCTCATTCACCCAGAAACCAATAGAGCTCTGCTTATTTATCCCAGCTGAGAGGATAGCCCAAAGGCTTTTCATGTTGTATGATAGAGTCATGGGCTGTGATTCCAACTGCCTCCCCCTCTCCCCATAAACAAGGAGGTGACCCTACTACTGCTGGTGCATTTACTTAGATGTGAAACAGTTGTTCAGAGGGTTTTGGATTTAAATTGGTGCCATGATGTTTATTCTGTAGTGAAGTGATGTATCTGCTAAGGCTTTGGTCAGTTTAGGAAGAAAGCAAGAGTCTCAATTTAGTATCACTATGAAGAGCTGGGCAGAAATTTGGGGGTAATCAAAGGATGGAACACCTACCGAAAATGTTGAATTGAATGTTTCCTGTAAACTGTGTGTGCAGCCACAACACTCTTTGATTCTGAGTAACATTTAAACTTGGGATGGAATCCAGCTGCAAAGCCTGGATCTAGATCGGAATTTCCACAAGTTCAAGGTTGTTGTAATCAGCAGAGTTTATTTGATTCCGTATCTAATTCAAATGCAAAACTTTTAAGATAATTTCAATCAGATGTTCTTGGGATCCACTGGAATAATAGCACAATAAAAGCTGAAATTAAACATATCTGGTATTGTGTAAGGATTTTATTAATATTCCAGCTTAAGGTTAAAATAGTGCTCTCATGCAGTCAGTCTATGTTAATAAATTAAAGCAAGGAGTTTGCAAATGATTTAAAATCATGGCTTACACATTCTTCCAAGGCAAAGGAGAAGCACAGAAAGTTCATCTGAATTCTCAAGGCAGTGCATGTGGTGAACATTAGCTTTGCTTTCTTAATTTATTTATTTTTCTTAAGGTTTGCTAATGATTTCTTTTTCTTCACAAATACTGTACTGGTAACTGAAGATATCTTCCACACGTGCACAACAGCAAGGATAGTAAGATCAATGATACAAGGACCTTCTTTAGGTGTGGTGTGTAGCAAGGAAACATAACTGTGTATTCAGATGTCCATATTAGTATGTTATAAAACTGCAAATCACTTCAAATGAAGGAACACAGCCTGGCAAGAACTGCAAACTGGAAGGAGAAAAGAATGCAGTATCTACTTAAAATCAAAACAAATCCCAAAACAAAGAACCTAGTTCTTTCTTCTGAGTTTAACCTGCAATATTTCATTCAATATGCTGTCTTGATCAAAATCAGCTATAGGAGTGGAATAGCTATCAGTCATCAGTCATCACAATTTTTGCCAACAAGATACAAAAAACCCCAATGATCCCCTTATTCTCTTTTATTACCTGTTTTCTTCAGTTCGGCCAGATTAGTGGTTACCTAGGGAATGTCAGCAGTGATAATTCTGATAGAAACTCTGTCTCATGTTTTTGGCTGGCGAGAGGGTGTTTGATAAGAAACTACCAGGTAAAGGACAGAAGGCTGGACGATAAAAAAATAGTCAAAGGATGCCTAAAGGACTGAGGTTTGTGAGTGCTATGTTCCTCTTGGCAGAGCTGGAACACCCTGCCTGATTCTGTGGGGCAGCCTCGCACTGCCTGGCTGCACAGCTTGCAGGTTACCCATGGGAAGCTATCTGCTACGTGGAAAAGATCTTCAGTATCCTGGGAAAGCATCTTGACTCAGGGCAGACAAGTGGGAAACAGAACAACTTCTAGAGTGATGAGAGCCTGCCTGCGAAAGTACTCCGAGACCCAAAGCTTTCAAACTGAGCAGGATGGCTACAGCTTCTGTGTGCTCTGGTTTTTAGGTGGCATGTCAACTGGAAGTGGGTGGTTGCTGAAGGAGGCTTGCAAGGTTCAACTGTCTATAACAGCCAATTGCAGTTTATCCCCTATAACATTCTCAGTGAACTGACTGTGTTGCTCTGGCTTTTGTTGAGGGAAATTCCTTCATTTGGTTACTTTTGAAACTTTGAAATACAGAAGTCAGACTAGATGGGATCTCTGAGCAAGTGATGGTGTCTCCAGGCAGTTTAAGAAATACTTTTGGGGAGCTGATTTACCCTGAGCTCATGCTTATCCCACTAAAGCTGAAGCAGCTGGTGCACAGGACTGTACAGTTCCAAACTGATATTCACCTGTGATCTATTGCCTCTTTGATCATCAAGTTTTAAGACTGGAAGCCCATTGTTTTTTCCCCTTCGCTCCCTTCTTCTGACTTAAAAATTTGAGGGAGATAGAGGTTTAGCGCTTTGCAACATAAAAGCCTGTCAGCTGTAGTACTCAGCTCTTCTGATTTCCCCCATACTGGTGATTTGCTACTGTAGTTGCATTGGTTTCTGTGGTGTTAGACCTGCTTATAGTTGCATAACAAAATAAATGAGATCTGCAGATTTTTAGAGCCTTTAAATGATCACATAACACAGATGCAGCAATGACTTCAGTGGTCTCCCATCCACTTTCCCCAGTCAACTTCAAGGATGCCAGCATTAAGAGCCCAAAAATCAAAAAAGAAAGAAGCCATGTGAAGCACTCTTCTCTTGGTTTGGTTTTGTGCTCTTCCTTCAAGTTATCACAAAGAAAGACCACTGAGATCTCTTGCTTGTGTGTATCTGTTCCTGGCAGTACTGAATATTTCTTTGTGTATCCTGCTTAAGAGAAGAATGACAGCTGATGGATAAATATTTCTAAAGACATCTGAAACAGCCATATTTGCTGAACTGGATATTTGGAAAACTTAGACAGGGAGGCTACATTTCGCTTATCACTTTTGTATGAAATTAAACTATGAATCACCTCTGTTATGTCCTTGGTTTTGTTTCCCTCCCAGTAATTTTCTATTTCTTGTTTACATTTTAGAAGCAAACTTTTTGGATAGAAGGCCAAACCTCAGAGGACTTCCCAAATCTTGGATCAAAAAAAACTTGCAGAAAGAGCATTAAAATATATTTAAACTAAGCAGGTTTTTTTAACATCTGGAAACCCACAAACAGTGACAAAAGCAACTAAAAAATTCATATGCCATTAATAGGCTGACTGCTTCAACACAGAATATTGTAGCAACAGATTAATGTATAACCAGTCATGACTGGCCTTTCAAACATATCAGAATAGACAATCCTGTACATAATGGGGAATCTCTATATCATGATTGATGTCCAAGACTTACGATGTTATAAACTATTGGTTATGTTGTTTTGACAAAGGAAAAATTAATGAGTGAGACAGATTTGCCTGCAGTGATGAACTATATCATAAAGAAACATTAATAAAGATAAAACACTTGGAAATTCTTCATAAAAAATAACATTTTTGCTCTTTTCACAAGGAACAAAAGAAGCCAGAAACATGACAGATTTCATCAAGAGAGCTGTTCATAGATTAAAAGCAGGTCTGAGTTTTGTTTTACTGTGCTAGACTTCACTTCCCAAACCACAGAAGAGTGAAGGGAGTGTTTTCAAGCTTGTAGTTTGCTCCTGCTAATCCTGTTATACCATACAAGAACTGTTTGTGTCTGGACAAGTTCTTCTGTTCAGCCTCTGGTGTACTCAGCAAATGCTACATAGGATCCACTACGATCTAAATGTCTGTCTGTTAAAGCAGAAACCCGTTTCATCAGAAACATTAGGTAGCTGAGCATGTGAAGAAAGGTTTCTATACATTGTTTATGAGACGGAAAGTCAATCTATTTGTCTCCTCTTCTGCTATTTTTCTCTTAGGTCTCTGCTGTTCTAATCTTAAAGATCAGATCCAAAAGAAATTAATTTAGATGCCTAAACTCAGAACACCTTTCCTGCAAAGCCTGGTTCCAGCAGTTGATTTCCCAGATGTCCAGGGCAAACAAGACACCAGCTTTTGACCCCGAAATTCCCCGCAGAACTTCAGGTTTGGCCACAGGTTTGGACTCCCACTTATGTCTTTCTGATCCTGAGAAGGTGCTGTAACCATCTGCCTTTCCACGCAAATGTATTGAGAGAGGGCTTTGTGTCTTCTGTACTTTGGAAGAATTCTCTACATCTACTTACTGGGAAAGCATTTGCAGGCACTTTCATTTAAGGCTTTGGATTGTAAGTAGATAGAGACACTCCTATGTCCTTAACAGAGGCTCCTGTTTCGGGGGGGATAAAACAATTTGCCTATAGTTCGTTCCTGCTGCAGCAGGTGTGTTTGCCTTCATGTAGCTCTTCAGTTTGGAGGTGGTTTCATATGCGCCTTCTGAGGTGGATAGGTCCAGTGAATGATGTGGGGAGCTGAAGTCCCTAAATAAGGATTTCAAATTTCTTTCCTTGCAACAGTTGAGCTGCACAACATATGGTTGCAACACCTGATTGGTGCTTGCGTTCCGGTATGTATCACTAACTAAAGCTCCTTCTGTTTGGGGACCACTCCAGCTACTCTGCTAACAGTAAACATCACAATAGGATTCTGCCTTACTTTCCACTACATCTCCTGCTAAATAATACTTTTATTAGGAAAAAAAGAAATGTCCGCTTTATACCTGAATAAATCAGATATACAACTGAATTGCTTTTCCATGTAACTGTCTATATCTATGATCATAGATAAAAAATACAGCTGCATTTCACTTCAAATTAAAGTATTTTATAAAGCTGGATAGGGATTTTCAAGAGCATTTCGCAATTAGATTAACTTAGGTTCCTATGAAATAACTGGTAAGTGATGTCTAGAGACAATGAGTTAAGCTCTTGCTGACTGCACTAGAAAAATCCCAGCCATGACTTCTCAATTAATTTCTTGGAAGATATGACAATAAGGTATCTCTTGTAGGTTGTAGTATATGGACTGTCATGCAGTACTTTGAAACTTAGTCCCCGTCTTTATAAATTGAGCGGTTAATATCCTCCCCCAAACATCACTGGTAGGACTAAATTACTTCTAAGAGCTATGTATAAGGCTTTTCAGAGATGAGGTGAATCTAAAACATTTAAGTTGCTGACTTCTGCTTCTAACAGTACCAACTTTTACACTGCAATTGAAAATACAAATTTGTGTGCTGGGTTATTTGCAAAGTCCTCTTTAGATTCAGTATATAGCAACCTCACTTTGCCTTGCTTTGGAGAAAATTTAGTCTGTTTACAGAAAAGACAAAGTACACTGAAAATATTTTGGTTTGTATAGCATAAGATTGCCTTTGAATGTTATGTGGGGAAAAACCCCCAACCAGCCCAAAAAACCGAACCCCAAACAACTGTTAAATCCAAAAAGCAAAACACAGGGGTACAGAAGCACAGCTATACGTGGGACTTAAAGCTTTGGTACCATTTGCTGTGTTTACTCTAGTGCAGTCTTTGACAATAAGCTTAATTTTAATGCCTCGCTTTACCTGTGTCAGAAGTGCAGCAGGAAAACTAACATCTTACAAGTATTGTTAGGTTAGCTGTCTCAGAAGAATAGTTCACTAACCCTTTCACAATACCAGCAGAACGAATGTTTATTTTCTCTGGGACTTCTCAGCACAAGATTTGTGTATCTGGAAGAATCCAAGTCTGTTTTGAAGTTAGAGGCAGGTGTCTCATTTGAGTTTTTAGTTATTGCTGTAACAGGACTATTTTTAGAATAGTACTGGGCTGCTTTTGTTTGCTGTGATCCCTTCCTGCCTCATTACCACAGTCCATCTGCTTCAGTAAATTTCAAAGTTAAACACCTTCCCAAGTCTATAACTTACTAAGATGCACACTCAGAGCACCCTACTATTATTAATTCTGGCTGCTTATAATTCTAGCAGGCAAGCTGTCCAAGGTAGGCCTCTTCACGAAGTTTCTAACTTTGTACGCATCTGGACTACTCCGCACATTTAAACTGTCCCCAGGTCTCAGATGAGGTAACTAGATACTTCTTTCCACATGGAATATTTTTTACTTCAAGCTATAAATTCTGATGGAAGTTTTTAGAGGATTGTCCCAAAGGTAATTGCTGTTAGGGCCAAAACCTGTCTCCTGGCATTGACAACAGAAGTAGCTGAAGTAGGGCATCACACAGGAGTTGTGGAATATGCCAGTGATGTGTTCCTGATGGTACAGCCAGGAAAGTTCTCTGCATCCACAGAGCTTCAGTTGCATACCTTAAGATTTACTTCTCCAAGTAAAAGAGTTTAGCATAAATTCACCATATAAATCTAATCTATCTCTCCCTGAATAATCTGAAATCTGAAAAGGAAGGCATTATCTGCGGAAGGTTTTCTTTTTCCATTATTAGCATGCTTGCTGGGCTTTTTGTCTTGCCATCTGGTTAAACAGAGATACCCCAAATTCTGTAAAGAGAAATCTCATCTTGCAGTTCAGAGGTTTCTGATTTCATTCTGCCTGAATTATTTCTGTGACAAATCTACTAATTCCACAAGTAGAAATGTCATATCTAATAGACAGTTCACTACAGTTTCTGATAATACAATTCTTGTCTTCCCATTTTACAAGTTATACTAGAAGTCCTCCTGGCCACCTTTGGTATTAACTCTGTCTTTGTAAATCCATTATATTCAGACTCTGGAATCAGTGACAGTCTTTTGAATCTGATGGTATCATGTGAACAGACTTTCTGACAAAATTACCAGGCCTCTGACTGTGTCTGTCTTGGCCTCCTAGTGTTCCTGGCAATTTTTTTTTTCCTTCATCATAATTTTTTTCCTTCTTTCTTCCCTTTGCTATAATCAGGAACTTAACAGCATTCCCCACCAACAAATAACAGCCAAGCAAAAAAAAAATGCAAAGCCCAAACTAAGCATACCTAAAATCCCTCAGTGGTACAGCTGAATTTTAGGGCACAATGGAAGTTAAGCACCATTGTATTGCTATTTCATTATAGCTGTATTCATCGGTGGGCTCAAACGTTTGTTTTGACCTCCATCTTATAAACCCTAAGTGGTTAGTTCATTGTAATGCAGAGTGAAATACGGAGACAAGTTGATAAAGTGCATTATAAGACAGTTGCATTTCCTTTCACTCCTTGGTTCAGGGCAGCCATACTTTAGTTCATTGAGATATACCTTGTTTAGCTTTCATATATTTAGAAATATAGAAGAATGGATGGTCTGTGTCTTGCAGGCAGCTCAGCTCAGCACTCATTCACTTATTTGAAAATTGTTCGCATTTTTGTGATCTGATTAGATTTATGTTTTGAGCTGGTTCAGTGACTCAAGACACATCTTTTAAGACATGAACAAAATAATGTTACAATACGCTGTATATCAGCCAGTGAACAATTCCTGAAAAAATCAGTTGAATCTCTGAAAGTTGTGGTGGTGGTTTTATTTTTTTCTTTCTTTTTTTTTTGACTGAATTAAAATAATACTTTATGATCCCTTTTCACTAAATCAGCAATGGCACACAGAAGTAATTTTATCAGCTCAAAAATACCTCTTAATTCATGATAAACCTGTGTACTTTTAGTATGCTCACCTGCCATACAGCATACTCTGTGCCACTCAGATACATCTAAAACTTGCCAATATTCTTGCAGTATCTATATCATGGTGTTTTTGGCTGAAGCTATAGACAAAGAAGAGAAATCTATCATCAGCTCTGTTTTCCTTCTCCAAGCATTGACTTTTATATTGCATCACCAGAGCTTTAATAATTGTAAATTGGCAAATACATAAATGTTTTTAAGTCGCTAAAGGAGTGTTGATCTTCAGCACAGGAGAAGACCTGGCTCCACAGCTTGAAGAGACAAATTGAATCGAGGGTTTTTCTGATGAAGGTACTATTCCAGCCATGTGGGTGATCCGAACTTTCCAAAGTGAGAACGACGCAGGAAGATTCAACAAACTAGACAATGAAACAATTATTTAAAATTATCTTAATTTTTAGCACATTGTCAAATGGAATGCATCTAGCTAAGTATACGCATCTCACAAGCTGCCTCTCAATCTGGACCCATGGAGCTGAGAGAAAGCACCACAGTGAGAAGGAGAGAGACAGTGAGAAATCAGAGAAAAACTTGCAGAGGATAGGAAAATGTTGTAAAACTGCTTTCAGCCCCTAAGCCAGTGTGGCAAATTCCTTGTTCTGCAAAGGTCAGTACTAATCATATTGCTGATTCAACGCTGCAGAGCCAGATGCTAAAACCAACAAAAAGCTATCAAAATGGAGAGTCATAATTTGGTTCTTCTGTCACTGGACTCTCAAGGCTTGGATCCAAACTTGGGATTTCATCCTTAGGATGGGCCCTTTCCTTTGTTTTCCTCTGTTCCTGATTCACATGAAATACGCCTTGCCAAAGAATTCAGGAAAATACATTTTGATATCTTTGAAGGAAATATGAGGGCAAGAAATCAGAAAATGCTTTTCTGTTTAGCTGTTAGTATTTATAAAACCAGGAAGCCATCACTTATGGGCTTGCCATGCAATGGCTAAACAGACAGAGGAAGTCGTGTTTTAACATTGTTAGTTGCGGATCAGTGGGAAGCACAGTAATGACTTTGGCTAACTTATTTAAAAGCACAACTTGTGTACATTAGAGTTTTAAGGTGTCGTTGTAAACATGCTGGCTACTATGCCTCTCAGAACACTTTGTTTTTATCCTAGACTAAAAAAAACCAAGAAAATGAATAGGGAGGCTTTAACAAATTGAATCAGATGAGAGAAAACAGTGAAAACTGCTTAAAAAAAGAATAATGGAAAACTTCATTATTGAAACTACAAGCAAACAAAAAAAGCAAATATCCTAGATACAACTAGTAGAGTACACTGGGAGAAGGGAGTCGTTTTCAATGTAAAAGGCAACATCTTTTCCTGAATGCAATGTAGCAGAAGCAACCTTGTTCCCCTCTCTGGCTAACAGGACACCTGTGTACTGACCCAGCAAGGTGGGGGCTTCTTGAGAGGGTCTTGCAAGCCAGGACTGGCCAAAGCACAGCTGCAGCCTGTGTCTCTGGTGACAGTGAGGGTTCCATCTGTTGTCCTTCAGGAGTGTTGCAGGTTGCCTCTCTTCAGTAGGCTGCCACTAAGCTACAAGAACAACTTTTGCACAGGAGGGAGGCTTTTGTTTCTCTTCATGAAGCATGCAGAGCTTTGGATTAGGTACGTGATTGTGAAAGAAGAAGCGGATGGAAATCATAGTAAAGCATATTTTTTTAGGAAAACAAAAAGAGTGTTATTAACACATGAAAAAATTTTGAGAAAAAAGCCTATAGATTGAGTACGAAACAGTTTCATGAGTGAAAGAGCCTCAGGAAATGCAAAGCAATTCTGTGCTCATTGTTCAAGTACAAGAACTTATTTTTTTACTTGGTCTTCACTGTACTGGCATATGCTGTCCTTGTGCACGTGCAGCTGCAAAATGGACACTCTGCATCATTACTAGTAAAAGTCACTTTGTCATTTAAAAATGATGTTCCAGAAAGTAGGGATGAGACCTCAACATCTTCCCTACTTTGAAAAACCTAGCTTGTCAACACGATAGGACCTCAGCAAACGACCAGTAAGGCTGAATAAATCACAGTTCCCATGCAATAACAGGGTAAATTCTCAGCCATCAGTGTGATACTGCCGTACAGATGCCAGTTGATCAGTCTCTGATGTAATGTAGTGATGTAGGGTAGGATAAAAAAGAAATCTGAAGTAGACTCATTACCTCTATCACATCTCAGGCAGAGCTAACGAAGTGTGAGACAAATACAACTGAGTTTGCTTTCCGAGCCCTCATGACAGACCTGTTACAGACTGACCACTTTGTACAAGTTTTGTGCCTAAGTAATGAAGAATGAAGGAAAAAGGTGTGCAGCTTGTAAAATGGAAATGAGAAGACTGAAAATGACACATTAAAGGCTAGCTATAACACGTGATAACGTATTTCCCCTCTAAACACAGTCTTCAGCGTTACATTTCCAGCTAAAACATAGCTCATCTGTGATATAATTAAAACTCCCCACTGTTGCTCAAATGTTACTTTTCTTCTTTGTCTGTAGTTATTATTAACTTTGAGTAAGTTATCAGTCAGGTAAGTGGGAGACAAAGATAAATCTGTGACTTACTACTTGGCATTCCTATGACACATCTGCTTGTTATGCCAGAAAATGTTGCTGAGTTTCCAAGGCCTGTGGCTTGCTGGAGCACAAGCAACTTCTGCAACTCTTACCCTCCTTGGTTGCCTACAGGAAACCTTACAGAAAGCCTGGGGTGAAATGAAAGAACAGGAAAAATTGTGTCGACCGGAGCCTCCAGCTTTTGGGCAAGTCCATGTGAGTTCATCAGTATAGCTGATGGGCTGGTGACGGCAGAACTGTGTCGAGCCAACTGTGAGAGCTGAAAAGTTTGGATCATCATGACAAATGTACACCTAAGCAAAAGAACATGCTGCTGCAGGGTGCTCCATTTAGCACTCTTTTCTGCTATGTATTTTAAGTAAATATTTATTTCACAAACTGAGCTGCAAGCCACATGTCTGGTGTTAGAAGTTTTATGAGCATATCGTGTGATGGATATATCCTGTTAGTGTAACAGTTTATTGACAATAGTTAGTCATCAAACTCATCCAAGCAATAGTTTTGAAACACTGAATGTTTGAACCTACTGACTTCAGATTGATTATTTACTTTCAGACTACACATGTATAAAACTTTGTGAATCACACCAAGTATTTAAGGATTTCCAAAGGGTGAGATAAGAATTCAAACTGAACCTAGCAGATCACAGTAGTCTGAAGTCAGCAACTTAAAACTGTGAATAAGCATTAGCAAGTAGTATTTGCAAGAAGGAAAATAATAATAGGATGGAAAAATGATGAATTCGGATGAATCTGGATGTGGGAATTATTAAAAAACCCGGACTGACTAGAAGCCACTAACTTGTCATTGAGGGAATGTATTTGCAAGGATCTTGTATATAAGATATTGTGTTTGTAAAACTAGAACAGAATATCATAGACAAACTGGAAGGGACAAGCATAAAGTACCAAGTATGATGATAAAGTTAAAAACTTTCTACGGAAAATGTTGGAAGTGTTTGTGGTGTTTAGTTGAGAAAGCAATATTCAAACAGAAAAAGGTCAGAAAAAGAAGGCAGCATAAATTATCCATATTAATTTATAATTGGATAAGATGTAGCAGGTTCACTATAGCAGAAAAAGATTTTGGTAAGACATTGGAAAATCCTTCTAATAAGTAAAGACGGTTAGTGGAACACATTCCCATAGTCTTTCTTAGCATCTCAATCACTAGAATTTTTTAAGAATAGATTAGACAGACATGTAAGGTGATCTGTATGGGCAGTTTTGCCTCAGAGGAATGATGAAAGTGTATGACTTGAGACCCAGCTGCACCTACAATTTTTTTTTTTGGTGATATTTAGCCAGACTATGTTTTCTAAATGCACTTCCTCATTTGTATGTAACACAGTGCCAAATATATTAAAATGAAGCTGCTTAAAGCGTGCTTGGATTAAACTGATTTTTATGTTTTTTCGTTCATTATGGAGCTACCACACCGAGTCAGAATAAAAAAAGAGAGTGTGGCGTGAATGCTCATCATGGAAAAGCAAAAAGCAAAAAAGCAGCTTCATGTTGGGGACAAGACCCAAAATGTCCAGTTCAAGTTTTAAAACCTGCCGTCTCTCAGCAGGGCCACACCCTCTTCTGTGTCACGCTCTTTCAGCATCACTGTCACTTGTCAACTCCAAGAAACGTCTCTGTGCTTTCACCAACACTTTAACATGGGATACTATCTTATATGACAGGGATAAGTGTTGAGTTACTGCCCTTTCCTGAAGACCTCTACCAACACACCTATGAAAACCAAACAAGTAACACAGACTTCTTTAAGAGAAAGGATAGCTGCTATTTATTAATAGCAAAAATAATTATATGGGTATATTATACACATTTACATATACTTTCATGCATTTATAAGAAGAAAACAATTGCATTCATTTGATTTAGTCTCCTATGTTATCTCTCCTTAGGATAGAAACCCAGGAAGACAGACCTTGTATGTGTTTACACAGCACGTTGCACCAGAAAGGCATCAATCTTGGCAAGAATCTCTCATCGATAGTATTAAATGAATAATATATCGCATGTTCGTGTCTTAATGCTACAGTCATATACTCTGGAAACCAGAATTTGCATAAAATTTGTAACCTTGACTTGGTGCTTGTTTAGGTATTTTCAAAAAATAATTATTTAATACTGTTATCGTTTGACCCCTTTATGTCTGGTTTATGTTAATGATGAATACTTGGCCTATGCAAATAGCAGTTGCTGTGTGAATGAATTCTTCTCCATGTTCATGTTATTTTCATTCAGCAAGTTCTCAAAGGTAAACGCATTATAGTAAATCTGTTAAATGTCTATATAATAAAAATGTTTGCCTGGTAGATTCACTTTCTATGAAAGCTTAATTTGGCACTAATATGTCTTGTACTGCCCTTCAACACTGCACTTTGTGGTATCACTGTTAAGAGGCAACAGCAAAAAGTATTTGGACAATATAAGGGAAAAATCCCTTCAAATTCTCAAATAATGAGAATAACCTTAGCCAAGGATGTTTCTCTGAGAATTAATAACTAGCTGGGGTTAATGGTCACTGGATTCACCTTAGGCCCTCAATTAATCCTTGAACTTCAATTGTCATTACCTAATTGACTTAGTTTCATTTCATTTTAACATTTCAAAGTGATGTTCCTAAAATCACACTGACAGAGTCACATGGTCTCTGTAGATGTGCACTGACATGGCTTCAATATTGTTACTTTGTCTCCATACACTTGCATTGACATTTCATTTTGTTTTGACATCGCAGTGCCACATCTATGGATCTGCGCAGATGACATGCGACTGTTCAGATTAGGGGAAAGCCAGTCCAGGAGCAAGGGCAGATTAACAACTCACAGAGGGACACAATGCCAGCTAAAACCTTCTAAGTAGAATTATTGTTACGATAAATGATTGTTATTATTGCAAATACGATTTGTATATTTGTAAAGGGAGGAAAGTCATGTAAAATTCTGCTTAAAATCTTGCCAGTTTTCTTCAAAAACAAACAAACAAACAAAAATCTTTTCACTTAGATCAGCTCAAAATACTGACCTGAAAAATGCACTGGGTAATGTATTTAAAGAGAAGGGTTTTTTATATTACCATTTCACGCTTATTTGAGGCTGCAAATAAATTATGCAAATCTTACATGTTCCAATAACATCATATTAACGCAAGTAGATAAATACTGTAAGATGCAATTCTAAATCAAGAAATCCTTATAAAAATAGGGCATGAAAATGAAGTTGTCTTATTATGTGGAAAAGTTTTTGAAAAGTCTTTTGAAGTTCTTTGATCCAACTTTGAAATAATTTTGGTAATTACTATTGTACGAAACCCATAATTTATAGTAGCTGACCTAAGCTGCTCTTTGTATAACAGCTATATATGAAACAATAGCAGGAAAGTGAAAAACACAAGGGGAACTAAAATGGCTCTGTTTATTATTTAGCTCATAATTACATCTTCCTTATTTAATCTTCTGAATCCTGGCATGTTCTTAATAATACAGGTTCAAATAATATTTACTATACACAGGAGAGTTGGTTTTGAGTAACGCATTTAGACTATCCAAACTTTGTGTAACTTGTGACCTTTCCCTAACCTAAGTGAGGCCTATTTTATACAGATCATACTAGATAGACAGTTTCTCTATAAATGGTGAAGTCGCTGCCAAGCTCCCATTGTTAGCTAGTTCATTTTTCAGACACACTTTGGGTTCCTATCACACCACTGTAAAGAGCAAGCCCTTGAGGTTTCTTCTTTTGTCAATGTAATAAAACGGTTCATTTCCAAATAACCTGCAAATCCACAACAAATGGCTCTTTGTGACTTAGAATAACATGACAGGAGTAATATTTATTTTTTTTAGGCAGCCTCCTATTTCATTTCATAATATTAAATTAATACTTGAGCCTCTAACAACTATTATCGCCTAGTATTCACCATCTAACTGCAGAAGGTCCTTTCAGAAGCTGCCATCTGAATAGCAAGACTTTTGTTGGCTGAAGTATAAGGAAGAATCGTGTTTCTTTCTTTGTACTTTTTGTTGACCCTTGAGGAGTTGCAATCAACGCTAGTAAATAGGAACAACCTGTAGGATGTACAAGCGTTTGCCAGAATGACTGTGGTTTAAAAACGATGAGCTAGGTATCCTTTCTCTTCCAAGCCAAGTAGATATTGGTACTTCAACGCGTCTTCTCGCAGAAGGGTTGCATGAGCTAGGCATGAACTTGCAGAAAGCAAGTCTCATTAATGAAAGAGACTGCTCTAACAGCCAGATTCTTAGTATTGGCTATGCCTATTTTCCTAGTAGCACAGATGTGCTCTTAACTTAGTCCTTTGTACAACTCTACTCTTGGTGCAAGAGTGGTTATACTGATCAAAAGCTCTGCTCTGTCAACATTCACAGCCTGCAGAACCTGTATTTCAAACCAAGAGAATTGAGAAGAGCATCACAGTGTTTCTCTGCTACAAGTCAGCGTGGAAATTTGCTGACAGTCTGGCTGGTACCTAAAGCTGCAATGTGAATGAGAGTAAGAACAATTGCTTGATATGTGAAACTGGAAAAAGCATTCTTCAGATGTAGTATCAGAAAAAGAAGCAGGCAGTGAAAAACACAGGACAGACAGGTGAGGAAACAAGAGCAAATGGGAGGAGACTGAATAAATAAATAAGAAATGGTTAAAAATATGGAAAATTAAACAGGGAGGATTTAAAAACAAATGGAAGAGCCATGAATAGTCTTCTGAAGTAGCAGAGATGGTGGAGGAATCCAAAAGCAAATATCAGGAAGGAATGACCTTTTTAATGAGTGAATGTAACAAAATAGGATAAAAATTACTCAAGATCAGTTCTAGTAACGAGGTAAGCACAGTAAGACATTTGGTCCTTTTTCTTCAGCTTTAGATTGGAAGTTTTATTCCACCCTGAGCTGGCTTTAGGGAAACATTACTAAATTCACATTAATAATGAGTCCTCAGAACACAAGAACGGAAAAAAATGCTTTCTTTTTATACTAGAGTATGACCCATCATTGCGCCGTTCCTCCTGTACAAGGAACTTTTACTTCCCCGTTCAACACAATTATATCCATTCCTAAAGCTCAGAACAGGCCTTATTACAGTGCTTGTAAGAGCAGATGCTTGGCAAGCCTACATATGCCAGAGAGAACATCATTCAGTTTTATGCACACTTCTGTTTTCTGTCTTGGCATAATTCATTAGCACACTTTACAGAATACTCCATAAAACTGGATTTGGCTTTAATGTTAAGCTTCTAATGATTACAGCATAGTATAAGAAAACAAAACCAACAAACAATCCACAAACAAGCATTAGTCTTTCCTCTTTAATATTTAACTTGATGTTTGCATCTGATAAACAGAGACATTACACAAATGAGGAGTTTTTTCAACATGTAAGTAGGAATAACAAAGTAGTCTTTATTTTATGAATGTTGTGCTTTCAGCATTTACAAGAGTGACACAGGACAACTTTTGTGGTAGCAAAGCTTGTTCGATCGCAGTACAGTAGGTACAATTTGGTGGCTTATTTCGTTTCCACTCTAATACAAAGATTCTTAAAGGGGACAATATATAAAGATGAAGTCACAGTTTTGATTAAAGACAGCTGTACTACTTCCCAACCTGTTATGTCAGAGCATTAGGTAGAGGAATAAATAAACAAATACAAGCCTAACCTGATTTATCTGTGTGTCCCCACATAAATTTGTTTAATGTAAAAACAAATAAAGCAAAGCTTTGATGGAGGTTGAGCAGAATTTTCAACATCTGTGGAGATAAATTTAATTTATTCATAAAGAAAAAGCAGCATTAGTGCACCAAGTAAAAGCTGATTTAAATGATTTCATACAGCAGAACGCATATGCACTAGCTAAAACAAATTCAGTTTGCCCTTAAAGCCCATTTCACTCAGACAGCCATTAGTTCTGAATTTTCTACTATGACAATGTTCAGTTATTTTTTTCATTTTTACTCTCCTCTTGATTTTATACATTCCACTAACCTAAACCACAGTTAGAAGTCCCACGGGCAGCAACACCCCAAGTGCAGATTCTGTGTAGCATTGGGCAGGTAAGCTTTGCAGATTGCTTCTGTGTATCTTCACGGGAAGATGCTTAAAGATGGTCAGGTAAAAGAAGCTAAGCACAATTCCTTAAATAGCTGAACATAAATGAATTACAGGTGCTTGAGTATTTTTTTTTAAAAAGAAATGTTTCCTCTCTAACACATTCAAATCCATGAAAATACTCTCTATGCAGCAATACCTCACCGTAGTGGAAATATATTAACTGATCTCTGCAGCAAGGGATAGAGAACTAGGAAGACTGAACACAATTTTTCCTGAAAACTAAAATGTATTCAAAAAGATGAGCTCCTGTCTGAAAATTACCAGGAATTGTTAAATTGAGAACTAAAAATTCGAAATAAAAATACTGCATATGCATCTGAAAACTATAGCTGAAAAACATGAATAGGATTAATACCCTTTCTTTAGCTCAAGGCAAGACTGTAAAAAGTCTGCATGTGATTTTTGAAATCATACAGGCACACAAAGTATCAGCTTGACTGTAAAAAGATGATGAATATGCACCGTAATGTTTTAAAGACCCTTTCCTTATGGAAGAGGTTATAATCTTGTGCTTTAAGAAAACTGTTATCACACCTTTGATTCTACAATAGAATCTGTACCTCTGCTTAACTTCTCTGAAAACTGGAACACAGTGAGCACACATGCAAAACTCTCATTGATTTTTAAAACGTTTTGTCCTTTCCTAAATGCCATTTAGCAAAGAAAAGAATATTAAAGAATGTCAAGTCCAATAAGCTGCAATCATTAAGAAACTCCTAACAGAGGGCACAAACCTAAGGCCCAATACTACCCTTCAAAAAAGGAGAGCTAACACCCACCTCAATGTACATCTGATCTCGGTGGTTCCAATGAGAAAAACAATTATCTTACCAGAATACATAAGTACAGAGGAAACTTACGATCATGTATGTGCTTTATTTGTCTCGTGGAACTGATCCAGTAAGAAGAACTGTTCTACCTTTTTTTTTTTACTTCCCGTCTTAAACACCAGGATGATAATCTTCTTCAGAAGTAACCCACATAAACATCTCCTGCACGCTGTTCTTTCGGACTTCAGTACGCCAGAAAATTGCATGTTACAGTACCTACAGGGTCAAGACAGATTCCTTCTTTCAAGTCAGTTAAGAGAAAAATTCCTACATATGGATTCCCTGGGGGAGTGGGAAGGAAAAGACAAAGTTACTTTGGAGCTATTAAACCACTTATTAAAAAAAACCCTCTCAAAGTAACCCCAAACTTCACAGGCACATAGACATAAAATAATTCCTTGTCCTTAACTTCCATGCTGCTAAAAATCCCCTACCCCAAATTCTTTGTTAATTAACTTGGGATTCCATTGTTGATTTCAGCAATCAAGTGATAGAACATATACACCAATTATTCTTTCAGGTCCAGCTACTTACTGTAACAGCCAGAAATCATACGATCCTGTTTTACCATTGGGCTTTCTGATCTAGGCATTACATTGTTTTAGCCCTAGAATAGTGATCACCAGTTTTCCACATCAGAGTTGGTGTTTCAGTCAGATCACTAGCATTGAATAAACTTGTGAGTGAAACCATAAAAAGCCACTTATTTTTTAAGGTGACTCTGTAACACGGATAGGAACTGAAAGTTGCACCTTTCAGCCTACGCATTTTTGTCTTTGGAATGCTTGAAGAAGCCTTCGGGAAGGAAGAAAGATTATGAGTATCTAGAAACTAGCTGTCTGACAGAGACAGAAATGCTGATAATGAGTGGGCTGTGTCTGTCTTTTTTGGCTGATCACAACAGAAGTCTGAAGCAAAACAGAAACTCTTGATATGTTTGTGTAAAGAGGCAGTAGCACAAGGGCGGGCAGCAGGAGTTCAGCTGAAGTTCAGGGCAGATGCTGCCATTAGTTTACACTGCAGGAAAGTAAAATTGCTTCCGGATTTACCTCTTCCTTCCAACATCAGCGTTGAGCCATGCTGTGCCGTAGAGTCACAATGTCGGTAGGAAAGCAGTCTTTTAGCAGGATACCGCGTTCACGATGGCAGTCCAGCTCATCAATAAATCCATACCAGTAGATGACTAATCCAGGGCCAAATCTATCAAGCAAAAAGGAAAATGAACTCTTGTGATCATGCTAGCTGAACTTTAATGCCACACCTTTGTGATTCCAATACAAGTAAATCTGTTACTTTCACTGCAAAATTGGAGAGAGTATTTGACTTCCATTTAATGTTCGAATTTTAATCAACGCTGAATTGATTGATATATGTCATTAATACCTGAGTCCCTGAATAAAACTGCTATTTAGAGACACAAACAATCTACATTGGAGTTTTGTTTTTACCTTTGAATACTCAAAATAACATTTAGTAACTTTGATACACACAGAAGCCTCTTTTGCCATGCACTCTGCTTTTTCAGATTTGGATGGGAAGTATTAAAAATACATGCGAATGATAATACCATGAAGATAACAACAAATCCTTAAAATATAATCTCTACAATGGGCTATTATTCAGGTAATTATTAATGTAAAGCACAATTCAGAAAGAAATAGAAAGCTTCTGCTGTAATGTCTCTGAAATGTGCCTCGGGAATTCCTCAGATATTGCTAACTCTGACTGATCCCTACTAGGCAATCTCAGGAAGTAGCCCCATGGACTATTTTACCCATCAGGAAGTTCAGACCTTCAGGCTGGGTTCATAAAGAAGTAATCACTATCAATCACTGTGTACTGCGATATGTTTTGCACATCAGTTTCACGTTTTTCCTACTGAGAGCACTTAATTAAAGGGCAGCACTACTTTTGGTGTAGTGTTGCAGGAATTTTACAGTGAAATCATAAATTATGAATGTTGGGTTAGTAAAAGGATGTCTAAAAACAGAACTGCTTTCTGTAGTCTAACATTACAGCAGTCTGTACAACATTAGGCCAAAAAGCTTTTTCTTTCCTTGATTTATTATATGCTGTAGTGAACTTGCCAAAAACAACAGCGCAGGATGAGCTGTTAGATATTGTCTGTACAAGAAAAAGTTCAATAGAATGTCATGTAATGGTTTATATGCAGAGCTGTGCTCAGGACTCAACCAATACGTTAGCCAATTTTTGTTAATGTTTAATTATAATAAAAATGTGTTGGAGAGGGGTGTAAACCTTGATGTCCACTTAGCAGACAATATAAGTACTCAAAACCGCAGGTAGTGCCAGACTAGCTTCATTAGGGTAGTTTCTTTCCAACATTGGAGGGAAAACTCTACTTGATTTGCTCATGTAATGGAACAGGCATCAAAGGAAGATGAAACCCCCGTGGCTTCCTCCTGCAGTTTCGATTAGATACGGTAGTCTTCTGTCCCAAACTGCTGCATAGCATTGTAACATTTTGGTTTATGGCTACTACTCTTCATCCTAAAAGTGGCCACCGTTTAGTGGCAAAGTAAATTATCCCTAAGCACACCTGAGGCAACACTGGCAAATGTGCTTAATGTAAATGAAAATGATGCTTGAAAGTGGAAGAGATAGAACTCTGACAAATCTATAGCTAAGGTATTCAAATCTGTTTAGCATTGTATAAAGCACAGACTAAAAAGTGTCTTATACGGAAGGATGATGTTGCCAAAAACCTATTCCTACGCTTTCTCTAGCCAGCCAACAGCTTCAGCCTCTACAGTCTCTAAGACTTCTCTCTACTTTCCTTTGCTTAAGTTCACGTGGGATTGAGATGTGCATATCCTCACTGTTCCACAGAGGCCAGCTAGCCTAGCCATACCCAGGAGCAAATGGCAAGTGCAGCCAAGGACTGATGCTCACTCCGGTGAGAGGCAGTCACTTGCTGATGCAAGATGGGCTTACTTCCGTTATTTTACAGACTATGTTTTCTGTTCACAAATCAACGACACAAACAAAAGGGATAACTGGGTGGGGATGTACAAGTGTACTTACCAAAGTTATTTCAACAGCAAAAATCTCCAGAAGACAGGGAGCAGAGCTTGCATTTTTAATGGGCTATTTCATGTAAGGCAGAAGCTATGAAATGTACACAAGTACTTACTCATTATGAGTGCATGTGCCAGGTAAAATTTGGATGCTAATGAGCAGCTGCTCATTGCAAGTTTTGAAGGGCTCATTTTGCTCTGTGTAGCAGTCTGAATCCCCTGTCCACCACAGAGCGTGTGGGGCATCTTGCTTAAGTAATTTGTTGAGCTTTTTTTTTTAAGTTGTAATTTTTAATACAATTAATATTTCAAGACTCCTCAAAAGGCTAATTTATGTCTTTCTAGCAAATCATCACAGTTCAAGTGCAGTCTTTCAGGAATATTTTGTGCTTAAAAAATTATGTTCAGAAATGCCAGATTTGATGATAAAATTTAAATACAAGAACATCTGCATACTGTTAATTGCAGGAACAATCTTTAGCATAAAAATATCCATCAATCCTGCTTCCGGCTGTGTTATTATAGCAAACCCACTTGCCCAGTGTTGCCTAGGTTTCACTTTTTTCCACTACATTGTGTCATTCCTTCTATTATATCTCAACATCACACAACCCATATGTAGGATCACATAAAAACCACTTTTGTTTAAAAACACTTAAGTGCAGTACTTAAGACCAAAATTAACTTGTTGGCACATTAAGCATTTGCCACTGACTATCAGGAACTCCTGCTGCTAAGTGCTAATTTCTCTCTCATTAACGCCTAGAGTTGGCAAATCACAAACAATGCCACTGGTTAATTACTGCTGCCTTAATCTGAAAAGACACTTAACCTTTTTGTGTAAGGGGATGGGATAGGAAAGTGTAACCTAGAAGTAAGATCTATTCTCTTTAATTCGTCTCCTTCCAAAGTGCAGATATGACACTACAAAGAACGAAACCCAATGCTGTGAACTACAAGTAAGGCTACAATTTTATTTCCGCATCAATCATAACATTTACACAGGAGACTAAACTAAAATGAGAGAATGCACACTTAGCATTGCTACGGAAAAGGGACTTGTTTAGCAGCTCCGAGAGAACAAAACTTTGAATATACCAAAAGGTTTTCTATATGGTATGCAGTATAGGTCAGGTTATTCCATTTCATACAAAAACAAACTGGAGAAAGTTTAAGATTAAAACAAAAATAAGGCTTAGAATGTAACAAACTATGGACTCCTATGGATTTTGCTCTTGCTCAGCAAAATTGCTTGAATTCCTAAAAATGTGCTTAACTTGTATTTTTCCTCCTCTGTCTTTAGTTTCTGAAAATCTTAGGTGTGAAGGAATATGGACAAAAGTTATACAAAATTGTAGTTTTATCTACTCCAGTGAAACTATTACTCTTAAAACTTTAATTTTACATGGAGCAAAAGTTTTACATGGAGCTGAAAAGAAATCCAAATACCTAAGGTTTGGTTAATTCCATGCAGTAAAACCCATAATAAACAAGAAACACGAAGGAAAACTTCCTTCAGAATATAACAAACATAGCAAGTGAAAATTGTCCACACAGGTTGCTTCAGTTTACTTAAAAATCAACCAATAAATACGTTATTATCATTATAAATCCTGGTTTAGTCATTGTCTAGTTTTGACATTAGAAGTTGTGACTGCAAAGCAGTCACAACCAGCGTAGCTACTCTTTCATGCTGGGTCAGAGGTGCCAAAAAGGGGGCAGACAGGCTTATGACCTAATGGCATGGCAAGAAGAGAGCGAGATTACAAAAGCCCATGAATTAGTTTAGGCCTAATTTAGGCTTGATATAGAAGACTAAGTTTTGTCTAAGTACTAAGGGCAGCAGACAGTGCTTTTTAAAGAATCAACTGATGGATTTGATATAAATGTAGGAGATAGTAAAATATAGTTTGGGTATAGTTAAATATATAGTTACAGGGTCAATAATGCTTTAGATAAAATTTATAACTGATCATACTACTGTAAATAAGTCAGCTTTGCACTGATTTAAGAATGTTCAGAAGATCTTTTGTACTGGTTTAACAACATCAGTTTTGAAAGAAACCCATAGTTAAAGGAGTATAGATTTGTAAATCGATATTAGGCTTTTTTCTTGGAAAGGAGTTTCACAAAGATGTGCTGAAAAGCCAGGAAGGTAAAATTCAGATAAGCCAAATGGTTCTTTTTCTTAAAAAACAAAAATTAGAAAATGCATCTTTGTATAAGCCAAAGGACGACTTAAGAAATGAAGGGGAAAGAAAAAACTAAGTAAAATGTAAATTTGGGTTTAACTTGCCCTCCAGATGAACCAGTTCCGTGTTAGAGAAGAAAAAAACCTTCTATTTATTTATCAAAGTGGCCTAGTAGGCTCGCACATATTCAACTTCACTTCAAGGGAAACTACTTTCTAGTAATGTCTTTTCTTCTGGAATGTCTGTGTGGGGTCCATACTAGCTTCTAAGGATTTGCCTAGACATGTGGCTGTTGTGAGTGGATTTTTTCATGGTGAAAAAATCCTTGCATGTGGTTTTATGAAAAATGCATTTTCAACACACTACTCAATACAGAGCAGAAATGTAAAACATATTGCAGTTGCTTTAAAAAATGTTCACTTTATTTATTCTTAGTCTGTTTGTTATAGATAGATTGTATGCACCTCAACATTATGTAAATAATTTTAATTCAAAGAGACTCTCATAAAGAAATGCTGGCATATGAATTAATATTTCTAATGTGCATATATTTTATCAAGCAGATTCAGATGAGTATTTGCATCATACAAAAGCATAACAGTCTACCTAGCTGATGATTTTAATTATGAAGGTCACATCTGAACATTTCTTTGAAGGACTGCATTCTGGTCTCATTAAAAATAATGTCAGATCATCAACAGTGCCAAGTAAAAAGCTGGCTTTGTTTCCCTGTTTTTCTTTTTTAAATATCAAGCAATTTAGAGCATTACCACTTGTACATCACTACTTATTTCCTTAGAAAAGGGAATTAGAAAAATTAAAAAATAAATTATTACATTCTAAGTCAATTTAACATTGTTTTTGAGAATCACAATAGACAGTAAACTGACTTTACCTCTAGTACTCATAAACCCCAAAGATCTAATAATTAAATGCCTCTATAATAACTTTACTGTTTAAGGACTCACAACTTTATTTTCGTGTACTTGTATACATTTCATTTGTGTCTGTGGAGAGAATTTAGATATTGGCAGAGCTAGGCAAGTAGGCAGCAACTGCAGACCACATTTTCAAGTAAGGTCAATTGGCATCAGTCAGCCAACTTCCTTACGTCTAGACCAGTTTACTACTGCTGATGACACAGCATTATATATCTTGGCAAACATTTAATAGCCACTGCTCAGAAACTGACTTTGATTAGCAAGAAATTTTCCATTTAAACAGCCATCACAAGCCTAGTTCAGAATAGTTTATAGCAAGGTATTTCTGCTATTGTTCATTTATATAGAGTTTTAAAATCAAATAAAATTGTGCATAAAGACAATGCATTGAAAAAAGTCTGAATGCAATTTAACAATAACTGTGGGGTTTTATTAGCCTCATCGCTTTTTAAATCCTCCACACAGTTTTGTGATGTAGTGACACACATGCACTGATTTAAGTAAAATATGCCTCCAAGGGATTTCGCAGCACCTTAGTTCTTTGACTTCACCAAATCTGGTTGAAAAAAAAAAATCCAATACTTAATAAAAGCAAGTAACTGAATTATGTTTATTGCTTTAAAAATCTGATCCATAACCTGTAACTTGGAAGGCTACAATATTTTTGGGCCCAGTTCCCTAAAGCTACTTAATACTGTCTTCCTGCAGCAGCAACCACACAAAAATATATTTACTTGCAAATGTGGCTCAAGAAAAAGTTTAACAAATTCTGATCACATGCTTTTAAAGATAATAGGAAATGTGTCCATGGCACTAGCAAGCACTATATCAAGCCTCACATGGAGAGGTTAGCAGCGTATTATGTCTCAAGGATCCAGGCATCCAGTTTATGCTGCTTAAGGTAAAATTAAGCAAGTAAAACCTAATCTGCTTTAAGCTTTGATGTTACCACAGCAGTTGGGGGAAGTCTTATTTTTACTGAAGACAAGGAAAAAAATTAAAGTCTATCAATATTCTATGAGACTCTCATTTCCAAGGAGGTTTTGACTTAGAAGTGGGAATTTCTTTTGGGCTCAGAAAGGTAGGCATTTCCATGACAGCCAGATATTGATGTTATATTCAGTTGATGTGGAAGTTGGCATTGGCAGGTGAAAAAAAGGTGGATGGAAATTTACTATCAGGCCTCTGTCTCTATAGCCACATCTCTCTCGGATATGATTAAATCTTACTGAGATTTTTTTTTTTTTGCACTAGCTGTCTTTTTATCTCTGCAATGAGACTGTTAAGGCATCAAACAGCAGCACTTCATCAGTAATCTGGCGTATAATATGATTTAATTGTTTTTGGCATTTGGAGAAATAAAAAAAATAAAAACAAATGAGCATAGGAGAGACCATTTAAAATATTTTAGAATTTTGTGAAGCACAATTTTAAAATGAATGTTAATAGAATGCACCAAAAACTGTGCAAGCCGCTGTCATTAAAATACTGTAAATACAATATAACTTTTAGCTGCACAGTACGTTTTTAATAAACAAACTGTCGAAACACATTATTCACTTACACTTATTCATTCAGATCTGAATACTATTCTGCAGGCAAATAAAGGATTTTTATAATCCTCAATGACAACTTAGGGTTTTTTAAAAATATAGTTCTCATGGAAATTAACTTTTAAAAGCTATGATTAAATAACATTAAGGTTACACTGATTTACACTTTCTAAGTGAAGACTGATGCAGTGAGTGAGAACGAAAACACAAACTGGCTCAAGGCAGCTTGTCATTGAGACTAGAGCTTTAAGTGAACATTGAATTTCTCAAGTTTTGTTGGTTCACGTTCTAACTGCTATTGAAACATATTATTTTTTTGTTTATTAACAGTATTCCAGATGCTCATCTCTCAAAATGGCTGTGTGTACTTAAGGTAAAACATTTTATTTTGCAGTCTCAGCATCTTCAAAATCAGGTAGATGCTTTGCACATCAGACGGCAAGATTTTGTGCTCTGAAGAGAGACTTTAATGTGCTCCTTATGCCTGAACTACAGGATTGGGCTGATGTACTGAAAATTAACATGGTACTCACATCAATATTTTAGAAAAGAAATTGTTAATCCTTATACTGCTGGACTGTTTCATGGAAATTATGGCCAAAGTTGCCTCTGGCTTTAGTGGAGATCACTTGGGTATGCATTTTGGAAAACATTTTAGCCACCTGGGTAGTTCCAGTATCGATCTAAAAGAGGTAATAGACGGTTTCAGGTACCTTAATTGGTAATTTTGAGACAGGTCCAAGCTTCCCTGAAATACAAGGATCTTACATCACTTAACCATCTCAATACAGGGCAAAGTGACTTCAGGCACCCTGCATGACATGCATAACTAAGCAAAAGAAGCTCAACCAAAAAATCTCAACAAAACTGAAAGGCAAAATATAAGAAAATGTTCTACATCTTCTTATTCAGAAGTTTTCTAAAATCCTTTCTGATGGAAATATTAGCTGTTGCACCTACGCTTTTTTTAGAATTCAGAGTTAGCATGTTGTTTTACTGTACCTCTAAAAATGCATTAATTTGTTCTTGTTCAAAGCAGCAACACTCTTCTTTCCTGCAACATGCAATTTGATGATGACTTTACTAAAGCTATGCTACTTCTATTTAAGTTGTGCTACTTGTATTTACCAGTTAAGACACTGCAAGTATGTTGCTGTTCTTTGAAAAGGCGGTTGTTTGCATTACAGAATTATTCTCTATATTGTCACTAGAAGCAACACTTTCTGACTAAACCCAGGCAAAGAACAGTGCTTCCTGAGGTACTTGGTTATTACTCAGTTTCCCTGAGAAAACATTGTGCCATTCGTTCCGTCTCCAGAGACTGTCGATGCAAGGCTGCCATTGTTTGATTCTGCACATCTGAAGCTATGGATCCGTGTTGAGAGGAGTTACTGAGGTTATTTCAAACATATTGTTAAACTCACAGCAGTCCTTCCAAAGGAATGCTTGGCTGCAAACTACCTCTTATCCGGGGTGACAGAAAACATGAGAAAAGCTTTTGAATACAGTTAGGTTGAGGTTGAGGCAGCCATAAGTGCTGGTCAATTCATGTTGCCATTAGGTGATTAATAGTTGCTTACTTTTAGGGCTGGAAGTAACAAGCCATCTTAAGGCCAGTGCAAGATGATATCTGAATAACCTGTGACTGCCTCATAGTTTGCAGCAATCCTTTCTTTCTGTGCAGCTGTTTATCTGGTGACAGCGCTTGCCAGACTGCTAGGATATGTCAAAAGTGCATTTAATAGTGGAGGCAGAACTGCTCTCACAGCAATTGATTTTTGTTTAATATTTTTTGTAAAATGGAACTAAGCTAATTGGAAAAGTTGTTCAGCAAATTTTGATAGCAAAAATATTGATAAATAAATGCACTATATACCTGTGCATTGCTGAGTATAAATCCTGGAGTCAGCATTAAAGCTATCTCAAGACATTTTGAATGAATTATTAGACAATTCTGCACCTCTGAATCCTTATACACAAATATACAATAAAAACCCCAATGTAACAGATGAATTAACAAATAGAGGATAGCTCATTTGCACTTCCAACTTCCCAGATCAGAGAATTAGTCCAAGATCAATAGTAAATCACACTGAGTATCTTCACATGATAGTTGCTTAGTAGTTAACTGCCAAACACACTATTGTGCATAACTGACAGGCAGAAATATTTTATGTGTGATGCTGTACTTAGACTTACTGTCTCTTAAAGTGTAAGTTAGCTATCTGTATTAAGCAAGGAACAGATGAGAATGAAAGTACTATGTCTGCTGTGGTACATGTTGCCAACCTAGAAGGAAAGCAAACACCTCCTCTGACCTGGAATTTTGATGCCACCTTTGGAATCCGATGGTAAACTTTAATCGTGCCTGGCATTCACTTACTTCTCATGATTGAGCCTCTTCAGCTTGTCTCCTAGTTGGTATAGCTACCCAGTGTCTGCACAATCTGAATTGACCCTGACGCACTTCATATTTGAAAGTAACTTAGTTTTCAGCTGTTGTTTGGAAAAGGAGTCCACCCTGAGATATGCAAGTCTTATGTAGCAACTTTTATCACCTGCAAAATATCTAGTCTCTCAGAAGCATGCAAAAACATTTCACATGGTGAAGGGTAGAGACTGTTCCAGAGACTTTAGGAGACCAACAAGGCGATTTGTAGAATAGTTACATTAATTATTAGGTAGAAAAGTGCATAACTGGAGATGTGCAAAGAAATGTACTTTCCTATTTTTGCCTTCTGACTCCTTCACTACACATAAACACACACTACTGCATGTACCTTCTGAAAAATTCATAATGCTATTTAGATTTATTTACAAGTTATTTGTTCTTTCTTAGTATATACCAACACTAGAAACAATTTAATTTCAACTTTCTTTGCTTAGAATGTCCTGAACCTTTTTAAGCTCATTGTTAAGGTACAGAATTCTGTTCAGAAGTAAGATATACAATGTACATTGCCATATAAGTGAGCCTAGAAGGAGGAAAAATCAGAGGAAAATGTTATTGCTTGTGAAGGTTTAAAAGCAACAGCAGATTAGCCAGATAGCCAGTGACATATTATAATCTATGTCTGATGAGAATTAGACTAGAAGTCTGCAACACAACAAAATCACATTAGTATGAATATGTTCCGTCATATAATTATTAGAATATGTCAAAAATAGTGACAGGCAAGTTGGACTCTGTATTCCTGAGGGTTTTTATAAAAATCTTTGCTGTGCAATTGCTAGATTGATCTTGTGTCAAGTCACTTTCTTTGTATATGGCATTTGTATGTTAGCTGTTCCCAAAGATGGTATGAAGGTTATTATTCCAATGGCCACAAGGCCTCTGTGTTAAATACAGAAAAATCCTTTCAGATAAATTTAAAACAAAATGAGAGTGAGTATAGTTTTTTTTTTTTCCCCTCCAAAGGTTGGTATAATATATATGCCTGTACTGTTCAACTGGAACCACTGTAAAATCTGCTATATTGAAAATGGGTGTCTAACGTTATCAGCAGGTAAGATATGAATAAAATCCAAAATGTTGCAATATTAACATTATGTGTGATACAAAGGATTTTCTCCGTTATTGCTGGTTTGGTGTCTTGTAATCATCACTCTTAAATATTTTTAACATTTTAATAAAAGAACAAAAGAAGGAAAAAATCATTAAGCATTGAAAACTTACAGTACTGAATAATCTTTTCACCTTAATTGTTTCTCTTAATCCTTTTTGATTTATATGCAATGTATTTTGTAAAGGAACATTATTCATTGTCAGTCTTCTAAGGGCAGCAAAGATGGCACTAGCAGTCTGTTTTAAACTAAACGGAAAAACTATGAGTTATTGAGCTGCTAGTTCTGTTCAATTCCTCCTCCCTTTAAGACAAAAGCAAAACTAATAGAAAAGTAACAAGAAGAAGAAGAAAAAAGAAATGCAGCTTTTCCCTCCAAAGATAAGTTAAGCTCAAGTAAGCAGCTTGGATATTCACAAACAGCTGAACACCAACCAGTGTTACCAACCTTTCTGAGACTTGGGTAACTTCTACACATAGCCATCTTGCTTTTTTTTGGTTCTTAGATTGCCTAAAAGCTCAGAATAAGTGTATTAAGTGATAAGATTAGTATCTGTTGTGAGCAGCTGTCTTTCCCTCTTCCTCTGAGCGAAAAATTGTAAGAAGCTTTTGTTTCTTAAAGTGCTTATATTCTAGTGTTCTCTCTGTATTTGTGATTGTAATGCCAAAGCATGCCATACATTCAAACGGTACCAAAGGTCAGAGGTTAAAAATGGTTCCTGAATTCCATGGTTGCTGTACTCTTACAGAAACCTCCCAAGAAAACTGTCTCTCACAGAAATCTGCTTGTCACAAACAGCTATAATGCAGCTTAAGGAGAGGTGCTGACATACAAGTTTCCATCTGCTCCAACCTGAGCACAGATCACTGAATATGTTGAAGACAGAAACGGTACCTTCAACTTGAACTGAGTAATGGAAGCCCACTATAGACAATACAAGATACTTAAGATATTTTTCCTGTTAGTTCCCCCAGTTTATAGCACACTTGTGAAAAAGGGGAGTCTCTTTGTCTGGTCAAGCTAGCCTAGACAAAGCAAACTGGAAGGCAAAAAAAAAAAAAAAAAGAAAAAGAACCAAACCAAACCCCAAAGAAAAAGAGAAAAGCAAAGTCAATAAATAAGTGAGAAGAGAGAACAACTGCATCACATTAAATTAAACAATCAGTGAACATTCAGGCAATTTCAACAACTTCCTTCTCCTTCCAGGATCTGTCCACACCAATCCCTGATTATTGCCAAAGATGTGAAAATCTCTTACTGCACCTTTAAGACATCATGATTTTTACAAATTAGTATTTCTACACTCAATATAACTTTTACACACAGTTTTAAGTACCTGAAGTGACTTAGAGGTGGGCCTGTACACCACAGATTGGTACACCTTAGATATTATATAGTACTACACCTGAATACCAATACATCCAGTAAGGTTGGCACCATCTTCCTGAAAAATGAGTTATTGAACTGCATTGGCAACAGGATTTGGAGATTTTCAGCACTAAGTCTTGCTATGGGGAATTCCTCCAATGATAAAGTTATTTCCACCAGGCTACTGAGATGCAAACTGACTGATCATCACTTGAAATAGTATAGTATGTTCTGTTCTGGTTACAAAAACCAGCTACCCAGTTAAAACTTCAGCCTTCCCATACTTCTTCCCTGCTCTGAATTATCTGACATGAAGACATATATATGAACACAGGCATAAACGTTTTTTTCCCCAAGCCTCCCTTGGCCTAAAGCACAAGGATGAACTGGTGAAGAAGCTGCACTGCTCATACAGGTATTGTATTTCTGCTGAGAGTAAATAGGACTTCCATTTAGAGACCAGAATATCTCTCCCTCTCCACTGCTAAATCCACCTTAACACTTTTAAAAGCTATTTCTAAAGCCATATCAATAGATTAAGCATTATTTTTAGTTAAGTTCAAAGAGAAGAGAGAGTACAGCTTTGCCTGCTCTACCTGATTTCACTATGGCAACAGCAGAAAACCGGTAAATTCAGAAGATTAAGAGAGCTATAATTCCAGCTGAACCAGCAAAAAAAAGAATTAAAAATTAATTTATAGTCTCTTGATTACCTACAGGCATTTTTTGAACCATTCTTTAATTAAAAAAAAATTAAAGTCAGACCACATATAAAAGTATAGAAATTATATAGAACAGTATAGCACAATTTCTATTTGCTTAAGTAATGTTTCCACTTTAATGTACTTATTTGCTCTCATTTGCTTAACACTGCCAATATTTAGTACTGTGCAAATTTATGGAAATCTGACTTTAAAGAGCTTTGTGGTACTGAGTGATTTTTTAATTTTGTTACATACTTATATTGAAGTGACTTGATGAGATTCTGGAATAAATGAAATGTAACACGTAACAATGGCTTGTGACATGCTGTGAGGTAATATAGGCAGTAAGATGTCATCATTGCGGGTAAAATAATCTGAGCACTTTTACATTGGTTTACTTTGCGCAAAGGTCTGTCTCATGAATATAAAAAACAATGGATAAAACCTGGTAATTCGTGAACTATTTCCATGGGCATTTAAGGACTGTTGTGCATGTGCACAATACCTTGCTTATATACTGCAGAATTTTGAAGACTTCCTAATATTTATGCTAGAGGAACTAACTTTTTAGAAAACAAAACAAACCCGAAACAGATACCATAATTGGATTGCTACTATATAAATACATAATAAACAAAACCTAAAAAAAAGAATACATGTGGTGCCAGTAAAGGAAAACTTTTGACTTGTAGGTATACCACTGTCTGGCAGCCATGACCAATCTTGAAATGTTTGTTGTCTTAAATAGTAAAGATCCAGAAACTAAAGCAAACATTTTTTAGCCAGTGTTCAAGTTATCTACTTTTTTCCACAGACAACTTCTCTGACCTTCATACGTGATCTGCAATTTAACTACAACATGCCCCAAATATTGCTACAGTTCTTTTCAAACCTACACATAGATAAACAGCCTGCAGTAAAGAAAGAAATATTTCCCTTTGCTTTCCCAGAGGAAGAAGGAATAGATCTGTATAACAGTTGATTCGTAAAGGGATGTAAAGTGATGCAGCTAAGGAAAAGGCAAAATAATCCTATGAGGCACTGGGAGAGGTCTTCAGTAAATATCTACAAATACTGTATTTCCTTAAAAGACCTGCTTAGCCCTCATCTGGAAACTGTAGACAGGTCATTCAAGAAAGACATATAACAGCCAGACACAGAGCAAGGCTACTACAACGTCCAGGAAAATGAAAAGTTGCTCATAGAAAAAACTTGATTTTCGGCATTTCCAGCCTAGGAGAGAAAAGGCAGAGAAGAGGTGTAATTGTCCATCAACAACAACACATCAGGGAGACTAATGTTCTGGGTCAAGAAGAAACTTCCAGTGAGGGCACAGGGACCAAAACACTTTAAGTGATTTTAAAATCCCACTTCCTAAGTTTAACAGGTTATAAAACACAGCATTTATGACAGCTGGAGACTAGCACAGTGACAAAATCTTACACATTTCTATATGCAGTACATAAAACCAATAATACAAAATACTCTCTCAAGTAATTTGAAATGATACCACCACTGCTAACAAAATTAAGCATAGACCAAAATGTTTTTTTCACTACCTGAGGAACGAGACAATGTATGTTTATAAAATGAGATACCAGAAAGTTATTCAGAATCCAGGAAGAGTTTTTAAAAAGGTAAGGTTAAAAGGAATCTCCTTTACAAATAAGAAACAGCAATCTGAACCCTTGTTTATTTACCCACAGACATAGCTCAGTAATTTACTTTTCATAAATAACAATGGACTGATTTTTATCAAAGGTAATATCTTCAAATGGTTCTCTAGAATTGGAAGATAAATACATAAAGACAAGGAAATATTTCTAATTGAAGAATTTTATACAACTTTACTAATTTCTCTTTTTGTTTTTACAACACATACATACAACCTCAAGCTTTTCTGATTTAGTGTTATCCAGGTTCCTCTTACCTAATCCCCAAGCCTCGAGCAAAGTGAATAATCAAAGATACATTGAAAGAAATGTAAAAACCCACCAAACCTCAGAAATCTGAGTAAAGCGCCATCACCACTTCCCTGTCTCAGTTTTCAATTGAAAAGTACTTAAAATATTTTATTATCTGTCACACACTCCACCCCTACTTTTTTTTAAAAAGAAAATAATTTCTGGGTTCCTCATAAGGTTCTAGTTCTACTTTATATAGCTCATAAAAGGTTTCGGGGACCTGGTGACTGTCTCCTCACCCCTAACCCATCTGGAGAAGTGGACTTAATGTCGATACCTGCAGTTCATAAAGCAAAGCTAATTTTAAATCTAAAAATCCTCAGCAGAGAATTTTTACCTGGAAAATGACTTCCTGCCAGAGATAAGTTTGACAGGTGGACTGCCTACTTGTGGTGTTTAATGCAATACCTGGCATCTCCAACAAACATGCCCACAGTAAAAATGGCTAAACAGGGCTGAATATTTTTGCTTACAAATAGAGCTTAACTTCACAGTAAAACTGAACAAAGCAATAGCAACTGAATCAAATGTGACAGCAAACCCCCATTTTATGCACACATTTTATTACAGTTCTTAACTTTGTGTTTGTATAGCTTACTGAATTTATGCTTCAGCATGTCTAAAACTGAATTACAGACACACACAGAGTGGTAATTTTCTTTACAGTCACCTACCAACTGAATGAGTAAAAAAGGAGGGCAAGTATTCCAGAAAAAAGAGAGTATATTCAACTCCTTTGTCTTCCCTGTTCAATCACTTTGAAAATGAAAATATTTACTGTAAGAAAGAACCATAAAGTGTCAGAAATTAGATTCAAAGTAAGAAGAAAGAACTACCTCTACCTATATATAGATAGAAGTATATACATATTATAACATAAGTATATGCATGTACGTAAACATATAACACGTTTTTGGAATACTTAAACAAAAAATAAGAGGCATGAGAGATGAAAAAAGTTTATAGAATATATTGTCACAGTGTATTTAGTGTTTGTGAAGACAAAAATGTAAAAAGATATGTGAAGCAGAAGTGTGGTGTGAAATGTCTGGAGAACAATTAAAATAAGAATCCCAAAAGTATTATGTTAGAAAAGCAGAAAGTTAAGCTACAATCCTCATTCAGCATTAACTGGCACTTCCCAACAAACATGCAATGAAGGCTGATGATAAATAAGGAGATACTAAATGATAACAAGTAGATGTTTGCCCAATTTCAGAAATATAAATAAAGATTAAGTCACATAAGGAACAAGCAGCCACCTTTTCTGACTTCCTACATATGGCTAAGAGAAATATTTTCTATTCTTAGGATTTCTCCATAAAACAAATTAAACATTTTTTGTGTACTATCAGATAGGTGAGTTTAAATACAAAGCTCTTAGTTTGCAATAAATATTTTAACTTGACAGCTTAGCTTTTTCAATGGCTAAAAAGAAAAACAATCCATGAATAGTAAAATTAAAAGCCACTTTGCAAAGTATTAATTGGAAGAAGGAAGTAAACATGTTTTGGGATATTTCTGACTTATTACTCTATGTTAAAAAGATCAGCTTTAAACATAGTATTTTCTGTCTTGCCCAAAGACTAATTATTATAACACTACCTTTACAATAAGTGAAGGGTAAATATTTGGCTCTCAAGAACAGTCTTATGGGAAATGTGCATTATATTTACTGTTATTTGATGATGAATTGTCAACAGACTAAAATATTTCTATAATAAATTATTCCATCCAATAAAAGCATCAATAGTTTGCCTGGTTTTAAAATACAATTCCACTATAATGCATTGAAAGAAATAGCACTAATGTAAAAGCCCTGCCATATGCATTAGTCCATATTAAACCACAGCCCTCTAGCCCCCTGCTTTAGTATATTGTTAAAGGTCTGCAAACTCACAGCTACATGGAAATTCAGAGATCAGACTCAAAATCTTTTTATTTACTACTCCGTGCCTAGGTATAATAATTCACTGACTGTACTAAGCATATGCCAATAATTCTGAATTCTCTGGTTTTGTAGGTTTGATATAAAAACATTACAATAGATGGTATCTCAAAAAAGTGCATAACGTTACGGATGTTGTTCATACACATATATATATGACATAAAACTGTTTATATATTAGTTCTTTTTTCAGAACATGGGGGTAAAATGGTTTTGATTACCTCACTAAAACACAAATAAAGAAATATTGACCATTCAATGAAGAATTGCAGCTGTTGGACTGTATGATAGAGACCTTCCAAATACAATTGAAGAAAACGTATCTCATAAATAATGTTTTGCACATTAAGGTAAAGATAGTCAATTGATAGTTCACAGGATGCAATAAGAAAACGTAAGATGGTTAGCATGATGCCAAGGAAATTTTTGCAATAGTTCAAAATGAAGAAAAAATATTAATGAACAAAAAAATTACTCCTTTCTTGATATATAATCTTTTATCACTTCTGATTTTTACCCTTCTCTTCAAGCATTCCATCTCATTCATGATTCCCTTACATGAATGGAAGGTAAATAGATGCACTGAAATCTCTGATGACACTAAAGCATTTCACAGTTGTGCATTTTAATTTCTGGCATACATTATGATCTGTACTTAATGGATCCTCTGTTCTTATGCCATTTTGACTGTATCAGCATGTATTTTAGTCATTGATCAGCAACTCCATTTGTCTTTTATATCACAATTTGACATCAATACAAGAAACAGGATGAGATGCAAACAAAATGATATAGAATTACTAAGTAATAGTTGATCATGAATTATATTTGTGATGCAGGACTTGTCAGTTCTGGATTTAACAGTACGTAATGAATGCTTCTTTGTACTGCACTCCCAGAAATTCTATAAAAGCAAGAAAAAAAGCTGCTTTCAGAGTAAAAAAAGTTGCCAGTTGTGAATCACATCTAAGGGTTATTGGTCCTTCTTACTAAGAAGTAAGGGATAAACATTAGATGCCTCTTCGTAGTTACTGTTATCAGTGACTTGGTGATCTCCAGTGGATCTCTAATAAGCTGTACTTCCTGTAATAAAACCTGCTGCAATTGGAATGCTCTTAGAATTCAGTTTGGTCCCAGGAAGTTACTTTTCCAGTTGTTATTCCCAACTATACAGACAGCACTGTAGGCATGCACTGTACCACTATTTGGCTAAGCAAAATCTGGACACTCAACCCTTAACACTCAGTTTGACATCAGACAAAAAAATGAAGAGTTTTAATGCAGAGGTTAACACAACAAAGGAACTCAACTACGTTTTGATTTAGCAACATTAAAATTTAGTAATTTTTGATCCAAATAAAACATTTGACATTTTTGAAGAAGAAATTTTTCATTTTGGTTTGTTGAAATATATTTCAGCATTAAATGGCATTCCTCTCCCGCCCTTTCTTTTAACATATTGGAAAGTGGTTAGACTCTCTCAACTCTAATGATGTTCTATAAAAAAAAGTAGTGGGAGGTATGATCCTCTAAAGCCACAACAGCCATCCACATTAAATACAGTGCATTGCAGGACTGCAGTTGTTGCTTTATTAAAAATTACCTGAAAGAGAACATTTCAAGTTTACCCAAGTAATTCATATATTCTCAGCCGAACTGAAGCAGACTTTGACCTTTGTAGCAGAAACGTTGAAAATCATGAAAACTTTGTTCTCTGTCCAAACCCAGCCCTAACAGCCAACAAAAACATCCTAAACAGGCTTTCTGGAGTGATAATGATTATTTTTAAATTTAAAAAAAAAAAAAAAGAATAAAAAAAATTAAAAGAAAGAAATCAAAGAAACAGGTCATTTTGATATCTGATAAACAAATGGAATGTTTTGGCATAAATGAATTTACTTCCATTGCACTCTGATAAGTTTTTCAGATTTTCAGTACTTGCTTATCTTTCTTAATACACTTAGACATGCACATATCTTCTGAGAAGTCTGTTTTAATGTCTGTACTTTAATGGCCTACAGGAAATCTTAAAAGAGACCAAAAAATGATTATTATTAGTAGTTTATTTCCCAGGAACAATGCTATCCAGTCAGGCTTACAGAAATGCAACGTTGATGTATATATTAAAATTGACCCGAAAAGTGGAAAACAAATTAAAACAAAACCCAAAACCCATTCCAAAAATGGATATAAGCATTATAACAAATTAAACATTTTCAGCCAGATAACTTTAACACGATACTTATTTTGCACTTCACTGTCCTATCCTTTAACTTAAAATCGTTTATAAATTGTATGTGAAAATATTCTTGGGGGATAAACTCAGAGACAGAGCTAACTTGATAATTTATATACTGCTGTATTAACATAAAAAAGGGCATATTTATAAATATGCTTATATATACATGAATATACATATATAGGTAAGAGACAGTATGCTCACAATGGGATGCCCTAGGCTAAATTAATCTTGGCTAAATTTTGTTTTTTCTTGTGACACAGCAAACAAAGTGAGACTTAAGTAATATTACAACCAACTCTGTTCACCCCTGCTTTCTAACCCATGAATTTTGTATTCTGGACAATCTGTGTTAAACAAAGAAATATGGTTTGTTCATGTCCCATCCCCTCAGCTCCCCCTCCCCCCAGTAAATATTAAGTATAAATTTATTAAATTGATTAAAGGTAAATTATAGGATACAGGATAAATAGGAATAATTTGCCCTTTTAATGAGGGCATATGCTTTCTTTTTAGAATTACTTTCATCAGGATTTCAATATAATGTATAAAAGGAATGTAAAATATTTGTTTGGGGGTACTTTTTATTTTTATTTGTTTTGTAAACCAAACAGATCGTACAGCTTATTTTCAGTGTAGGAGTTGATTCCATATGTGCAAGATCAACATGAATATTGCAACACAACTTTTATTAGAGGACAAACTAAATTTAGCAAGACATTGAGCTGTGTAAAGAGAAAGTTGCATATTTTCTGAATGACTGACTTTATGAATTAAAAAAAATGGAAAGCACCATTAAAATGGGTATTTTTATAATATATTTATAGCTTGGCAAAAACCCCCAACCACTCTACTTTTCATACATTGACGGAAGTTCATTGCAAGAGCGCTTTTTGTTTTCACTAATCAAAAGGGGGTCAGTACTCTTTAATATCTTCATAAATGGCCTGAATGCAGGACTCGGAAGGTTTACTAACCAAGTATGCTGATGATACAAAATTGGGGGAATCTGCTGACACTCTTGAGGGCAAAGAGGCCCTGCAGAGGGATGTGGACAAATTGGAGAGCTGGGCAATCACCAACCATATGAAGTTTAGCAAGGGTAAATTCTGGGTTTTGCACCTGGGACATGGCAACCGTGGATGTCCATACAGACTGCAGAGCGAGAGGCTGGAGAGCAGCCCTGCAGAAAAGGATCTGGGGGTTCTGGTCAACGGCAACTTGGAATATGAGCCAAAAGTATGCCCTGGCAGCCAAGAGGGCCAACCGTGTCCTGGGATGCATCAAGCACGGCATTGCCAGCCGGGTGAGGGAGGTGATCGTCCCGCCTGTTCTGCACTGGTGTGGCCTTACCTTGAGTACTGTGTGCAGTTTTGGGCACCACAGTGTGACATGGACATAAAACTACTGAAGAGTGTCCAGAGGAGGCCACAAAGCTGGTGAAGGGGGAAGTCCTATGAGGAGTGGCTGAAGTCACTTGGTCTGTGCAGCCTGGAGAAGAGAAGACGCTGATCTCTTTCTGGTGACCAATGAAAGGATTCAAGGGAATGGCAGGAAGATGTGCCAGGGGAGGTTTAGGTCGGGTATTGGGAAAAGGTTCTTCACACAGAAGGTGGTGGACCATTGGAACAGCTCCCCAGGGAAGCAGTCACAGCGTCAAGCCTGACAATATTCAAGAAGCATTTGGACAGTGCACTCAGACACACAGTGTGAATGTTGAGATTGTCCTATGCAGGTATAGGAGCTGGACGCTATGATCCTTGGGGGTCCCTTCAATCTCATGTCATTCTATGATTCTGTGATTCTATGAATCAGTTTGGAAAAGTAGTTTGGAAATTTATTACTCTCCTGGCCAAAACTCCTTAGTCTGATTTATCAATGGGTAGAGACATTTTTTGTGTGCTATTACTATCCTTAAACAACTTTCTCCTATTTAACCTCTGATGTACCTGCAGAAAACAAATGTACACGCTCATTTTTGGCCCACTTGCTCTTGGATATATTAGGACAAAACAGACATTATGTACTACAGACTGCATTTCTTTTTTCTGTACTAAAAGTGACTGAGCACCTTAAGTGCTTAATGTGGAAGATAATACTTCAGTTGGTTTAAGGAGGAAAGTGTAAGACTGTTCACATTAACTGATCCCAAGTGGAAGTGTTGAGAAGTAGGCAAGACTTACTTTAATATATTAATAAATGCAACCAAACTGTTTTCTTTTTTCTGAATAAGTGCAATAAAATATGAATATGTCTGTAAATTTTGTCTTGTTTTCTTACTATGTGATAAAATTGTTAAGTTTCTAGAAGCCAATTACTATTGTAATATTTTTTTTACCATTACACTTTGTGTTTGGAAACTAGATAGCTCCAGCAATAACAATGAAGCTCCACCATTTTATGTTAGCTATAGAATATAATACATCCATGGTTCTTAAAGCCAGCTTTCACCATGTTGAGCTTGTTTTTCATAGAAAAAGATGATTAATTTCCAGCAGTTTCAAACTACTTCAATTTATAGAGTCGTATATTAATTTCCATTAACCACAATTTGACTAAGCCTAAACATGTTGTCTGCCTTACATTTTACTTCCTAAAAATAAAATAACCACTTTCAAATAGAACAAACAATATTAATACTGACTTCGTAGTCTACAGTGTGGTTGAATTAAGTGCTAGGTCTAAATGTTTTCTAAGGAGCATATAATTAAATTTTAGGAAACAATATTTTTAGGGCCTCACTTTTGAAATCCTCTAGCTACATCAAAGGTCCAATTTAAGCAGGCAAATAAATTGTTGACGTATGACTAGATAAAAAGAGACTCACAAATGAAAAATGCAAGTCCCTCTTCTGCTGTTTCTCTTCCAGATTAATGAAACGCTTATGTTTAGTATTGTTATATCTTGATCTGTTCAGTTACTGCTGTCAGGCTACCCTTCCACCTCCAGATGCTGGAATCCTGCTCTACAATCACTGTTCTTACTAGTGGGATCATAACAAGTCATAATTTGCTTTCAAAGGTATGGATATGGTAGTCTACAATGGAATACTCAGGCTGGAGTCAGGGCTTGGAGCCAAAGTGCATAGGCTAAAGGCAAGTCAAAACCAGACTGAAAATGTTGTTACTTCTCAAAATTGGTTTTAAGAAATCAGAAGCACATAAACAGGAAATTTGTCCCTTTCTTTTTTTTTTTTTTTTTTCTTTCCAGGAAACATCAGTGTTCTCTGTCCTGTTTACAAACTCAGATTTCAAAACAGAAACCACAGAGTACATTTTCTAAATTACTTTTACACATCTGAATCTTTCTTTACTGATATCACATTAACACAGGAAGGAGAAAAGAAGGTTGCTAGTAAGGACAAAGCAGCCTTACCCCCCAAACCAACATTTTATTGAATTTGGCCTCCTTCTCTTTGTAGAAATTCCCACTCCAGACATCTATAAAGTAACAAGACACAGTTCACATTGAAATGAAGCAGCAGATATTATTCCTAGTCCACTGATGGTCACCTCTATTACTGACAGTGCATTTTCAGTAGGTGATATATAAATGTGGACACACACATCCATGTGCCAATCAGATCCCTCATACTTAACTTGGACACTTGATGCTGGGGAGCTAAGGCAATCTGTATCTAACTGATCTTTGCAATAAAAAGCAACACGCATGGAGTCAAAGGGCAGCAATAGGTGCTGTGTCCCAAGATGCTCATGGTGAAATAACTGCCTGTCAGGAGTTAAAAAACTAAACCATTGTGGACAAAAGTTAGTTAATGCTACTACTTAATAGAAACATTCTCAAATAAAGCAGTATGGATAAATGTTTTGACTTGTGACCAATTGTTTTTATATCCTCTTGTTGATATTATACTATTTGTAGATAATATACTAGAGAATACTCACAATGTTATTTTAGTTTTCTTTATTAGGTTGTTGATATCCCAGTGTTAGGTCACAGTTTGCCACTGCTGCGATCTGTTTCAGCCATTCCTGGGACTCAAAAGACCCTGACTGAGGTCTGTAGTGACTGCAGTCCCCAGCTACTTGTGGCTCACCTCAGTATGTCACTGAGATCTTGGCGTTGCCTACATAGAAATCGTACAATACTGCATTTCCCACAGTCCCGTATTTTGCTTCCTGCCTAATGGTTTCTCACAGCCAAGAGCTGCAACTCTTCCAATCAATCTGTAAGTTCAAGATTATTGTAGGTCTCTGGTGACAATATTTTTTGCAGTGTTTTGTAATGCCCATCCTTGTAACTGACAAAATTTATGCCTTATAGATTCTAACAGAGGTGGAAAAACTTATATCCAGCCTGCTAGATGTGGAATCATGGGCAACTTTTCTTCCTACAGAGATGTGAATTAGTTTTCAAAACTCAGGTGATTAGGGTCCATACTCAGAATGAGTAACAGCTAGCACTCAAGCTAGCTATAAATTACATCTTGAAATCCAGGTTAATAAAACAGATAGAAGTAAAATCCTAGAACTGAATAGATATGAGAATAATATTTAGAAAAAAATTGTTCTAGAGGAAAATTAATCAATCTCTGCCCTCAAAACAAAGCACAATACAAACACCACATTTTGAATTATAAAGCACTTAAAGCCTCTTAGCTAAATGGCAGAAAAAGCAGTAAAGCTTTAAGGGACACTTTGGGACAATAACATCCTCAGTAAAAAATAAGGATACTTCAAAAACTCTTGAGATAAAAGGTTAAGTGTTAGTCTCTGTGTAGTTGATACATTTTGAGCTAATCTAATCAGTGGCTGGTAAGAGGCAATGCCATCAGCTAGCTGCCCCGATGTGTGCTGCTACTTACCACAAAAGTAAGATGTAAGAAAGAAGTCAAGTTTGGGCCTTTGACCTAGCAAGGACCTTATTCATGCCAGCCTGGTGTTCTGCTAAACAGACTAAGAACTTTCAGCTTAAATTAGTAACATGTGCACTTCACTAATACAACACATGGCTTGGAAATTAAAATGCAACGTGATCAAGTGCTTTAGGATATTTTAACAGTTAAGAATGCAGCTAGGGAAAAAGAAGCTTGTTTCTGTGTTTTCCTTTGGGGAGGGGGAAAAGGACAAATTCAATAGTGTTGCTTTTCTTCAAAAAAGTGGGGAAACAAAAATTTAGGTAATTAGTTCATGGATGACTGACTTAGGGGAAATAAGGAAGTTGTATGTTTCCTTATGACATATGTCACTTATTAGATGAGTAGGCTTTACTACTTCAAACTGAGCTAAGTTAAAACTAATTAGAAGGTAGTTAAATTACAATGTAAATGCAATAAACCACAATAAAAATAGTAAATGGCATTTTGGTCATTAATAATATTCCCAAGTGCAGTTGATTATTTCCAATAGTTTCTGTATTGAACAGTTTAACCCTACATAGAGTAACCAGGACAGACCTTTCACATACCTCATCATTCAACCAGATTAATTTATTTCATGCCGTATTTTACTGGTACTTACATGTGACTCTAAACATTACATATGAATCTGGACTGTATAATTCATCCAGCCTTTATGGTTAGTATGAAATGATCAAGTGTACAGTAAAACTGACAGAGAAACCTAGTGATCCAGTTACTAATTACTACCAGCATCTCAGGTCAGTGTTGAGATTCTATATTTGATATTAAAACAATGGTCCTTGCAATACCTACTACCGATGACTATTATATATCATTATTTTACAATTAACCACTAATAATAAATTTATCTATATAAATAGACATCTATTTCTTCCACATCAATTAGCTATGCAACAACTAGCTAACTACAATTTTTGGCACAGAAATGCATATCCCTTGCATCTTAGACTAGATGGAAACAGTAGGAAATAAACTGCTCAACCTGAATAAGCCAAAGATAACAAATGTTAAAGAAACTAAAAAGAGGAAATAGAAAAGTTAAACTACCTTCCACTAAAAAAGACTGTATCTCTTTTTGACACTTGAGCATGGAACACGCTAGTTTAATCTCCATCTCCTGGATGTCCAGACAGGAAAAATGACTTTTGTTGTTTTTTTTTTCTTTTATATGGAAGATGCTTCTCCCGATTTCAGAGTGCCAGTGTCCATTAAATTCATAGTCAACATATCTCCTCAGTTTTCAGAGAAAGGAAAGAACATGCTGAGAAAGCAAATGAAAGTTATTATACATACTGGAATAGACAGTTGAGAGGATATTAAGACTACATATCGGGCAAGTGCAGCTCACATAATTTTAACTTCTTTTGCAGTTAAAAGTTTTAGTGAAAACATACAAAGAGTTGGTTATACATAATTTAATAATTTCTAAATATATTTACTTCTCTGTGTAAAACTACTTACACTTCAACCTACATACTACTCCAAATTTTTCATCATTTATTTACAGCTGCTAATGATATAGGCAGTGACCACTTCCAGGTATGAAATAAATAGAATTTTACATTTGCAGAAGACTCAGTATTCAAGCAAGCCCAGAATTATGACATACACATCCCCTCAACCTATGTGGCAGTATCAGATGTAATAGAAATATAACTGATACGCAAAGATCTGTTTGCAGTTTTGGTATAAATAATTCTGTTCTGTGTATTTATTACAGGGATGCTCAGTGCAAGAATTAAGATTGTAATTGGCTGTATTAGTTACACTTTACTGAGACTGCGACAGGTATCAAAACCCCATATTTGTATTATCCCTGCATAACTTGAGAAGTAACAACAACAACAACAACAACAACAACAACAATATACATTTAAATGTTTCCTGCACTGATTTTGTGTTACACTTTGGAATACACTGACAGCAGACCACCATTATATAATGACAATATTTATGAAAAGTCAAAAGTATATAGCAATACAGAAACTTGGCCAGTATTCAAAGGTCTGGTAATGGAAAATAACCTACATTATTTCAGTCAGGTTAGATGCAGAACTTTGATACAGCTACTTAATGCCTTTCAAAATTTACTCAGCATTTTCCTTTTTACTTTTATTGAAGATTAAAATTATTGAATTCAAGTTGCTACAAACATTATTCAGTTTAGTCTAGGTAACAACTTTCATAAGGAATGGCTTGTGGTTTTTTTTAAGCTTATGATTTTTATAAATGTTTAGTTAAATCAATCCACTGCATAAAGAAATATTCTTCTATTTCCTCAATCAGAACTAAATTGACCTCAATCTTTCCCAAATAAATGCATCTTGCCACAAGGCATAACTTCTGTCAGTCCTCCAATGCTCTAATATCTCCTGCAATAAATAAAATAGGCATTTGCCTTGAAAAAAATAATAAAAAAAAAGAAGAAATCCTCTTCCTCCAACACCAGAGGAATGTGATAAAAGCACTGAAAATACCTCCTGAATCACACTTAGTAATAAAATCTCTTATTGAAGGAAAGATATAAAAGGTGTTATGAGGGACAATTTTCAGCCAGCATCATTAGAAGATCAAGGTATCGCCCCTACATTGTGAAACAGTCTCCCGGACTCATTGTACCATGGAAATACTATCTATTTAAGATACTGTTAAATACACTTTAAAGGCATCTTTCTTTTAAAGACAGACATTTTCCTAAATGTTAACAGTTAACTTTTATTCTCCTCTTCACCCTTCTTCAGAGAGTTATTTTTTTTTGTAAAACTATTTCTCAAGCAATAGGTCACAAAATGGAAAAGGATATAATAGCAAATGATCTTTTATCCACTGGAAAAATACAACTTCCAAACAAATTATTGAGCTATAAGACAACACCCAAGATTCATACAGCATGCATTAAAAAGACTGTGGGCCATGCTCGCCTTTCCTTTGCCAGGTTTGAATTAGTCCATATTTTGCTATGAATTAATTGCATGTCTATAATTTTTACATTTTCCCTTTTCAAATAATTTTGAATTTAGTAATTAATAAAAAATTGTTTAATTTAAATTTGTTAAAAAAGTAAACAAATAAATGTAACTGGAATTTAAACCATTTGGATGCCATTGTTGAAATTAGCAAGAGTCATACAGCTGGTCTGCAGAAAGCAGAAAGTGAACACAGGCTATATCACAGCTTCTCATTTCGATCAAGGTCTGGATAACAATACTTAAGCACCAAAGCACATTAGGGCATATGGAGGTAGAGAGGGAGGAAGAGGAGGTGATAAAAAACTACCCTCACCCTAAGAAAATCTCTTGGAAAGCTGAGATAAGATGAACTAGAAAAGTCAGTGGAAGTACTGAAGGCAGTTACTAGCGATGAAACAATTATATCCATGAATGACACTGAAGTAATCCACAGTGACAGCTGCACCAAAGAGGTTGATGAGGTGGGTTCTGTCCTATTTACACACTTGTGACTCCTCCAGGAATGAAGGGAGAGTATGGCCAAAAGACAGCATGCTGAAGCAACTTCAGGTCTCATCGTTTAAACAATCCTAATCTCATAGTGCTCTGAGGGGCACTTGAACATAAACACCTCAAAAGGTCTATTTCAGACAAAAAAGGGAAGATTCTGCTTTATTCAGAGGAGACCTAGTGCCACTTTAGCATATGTTGATAATTTCTTTAGTTCTCTTGAAGAAACATCTTAAAAAATAACTAGGTGGAATATTTGGCAAACTTAGATGAACATGTGCAGGACAGGCAACCAGAGATTCAGGTGTGGACATACTGCATTTAAATGATCACCTCATAGGTTTTTTTCATTGTTGGTTTTTTTTTTTTTGTGTAAAGGCGATCTACATTTATAACCTTGGACTCAATGACCCATCTTGCAGAATGACAAGCTCCTTCAATTTACCAAGATACCTCTTTGACACAAACATTACAAGAAATGCAACACAGTTTTGAAACATTTAGGTATTGGGAATCAAGGGCCAAGTTCCTGGCTGGCCTAAATTAATTTTCTTTCAAATCTGAGTGATGAGACTGAAAAAGCAAGAGCGTAATCCTAAAAAAATTAGGAAGAGGTGATGGATGGGGGTGGGGGAGAAGGAGACATCAACAAAGCAGTCTTAGTTTTTAAATAGGGCACAAAAATTTCTATTCTAAGACCTTTAAGCAGGAGAGAAAATATGCTACACATTTAAATGAGTGAGAAGGGGGGGAGACAATGTTTATGTGACCAACATTTAGTACAACCAGGTCAAGAAACGTGTTGGTCATGCAACGAGACATCTGGAAGCACTTATTAAAAAAAGCTAGAAGCCACACAGTTTTCAAAAATAAGCTGCTGCACTAGCTTTAAAATCTGCAAGAAACAGGACATTTGGTAGAATGAAGGAAGCAGACCATAAGTAAAACATTAAAATGAATATATTCAATCCTATTTTCTAACGAAACAGTCACTGCCAAAAAGGACAAGTTGATTCTTCTTACTAAATCTGTGTTCAATCCATAAACAGTTTTAAGGAAGTCAGGAGCCTGTGTCAGTAATTCAGAAGGCACAGTGAGGTACTGAAGTGATGTTTTAAATCATACTTTGATTTTTTATCTCAATGCAAATAAATAGGTAAGAACCATTGATATTTTAAAAAAAAAGACCTAGAAAACTCCTGAAACCACAGATAAAACCCCTACTATCAGTGGGACACAGAACTGGTATTTAATTCTGGAAGATTGGGTTTTATTTTTTTTAAATCCTTAAGAACATCATCTTCTGCTGAGCACTCAAAAAAAATTACAAATTCTTCTTTTGTGTCATCAGTTACAGTGTTTCAATAGATGTCAAAACTGTAGAACTGGAACACATTTCAAGAGCAAGCAGCAGAAAATGAACCTTAAGAAATTTTAACTATGTACAGTAGGGTGAAAAGATACGAACAGGGGCTTATGTTTTATTAGTTTTGTCCACAAGAAACAAAAGTACGTCAGTTACCCATAAAAAGGGTGCAGGCCAAAATCATAAAGGACATGTTAACACCGCTAGCTTGTAATGGATACCAATCACACTATTACTATCTAAATTTTTGTTTATTTATCAACAGATTGGTGTCTGCAAATCACGCTGTCTTACATTGCCGTTCCTCTGTAACCTTAACCATTATTCCTACTGTGTAAAGTGAAGCACAAATTTAAGGTGACAAAGCACCAGTTGGTTGATGTGAAGTATGCTACGAAGGCAGAAACCTCTGAAAGCTTCACAGCCATTATGAAATAACTGACCTATATGAAACTGCTACCATGGTTCACAAATTTATTGTCAGGTTCCAGCCTCTAGCTGTTCTCTGATTGTTCTAAATACTTGACAAACTGAAGCCTTTTCACTTTCCGTTGAAATTGCCTCATCTCCCTGTCAGAGCGCCATGGGGGACTCCATTACTTTTCTGACTTCTTTCCCCTACTGACAAGTCATTTAGCTGGCTTCTTGTTGTGAAGGCTGTCCATGCCAAATTAGCCAGGGCCCCTATTGTCCTTATTACCACTCGAAAAGCCATCATGAGTAATGCTACGGGGTCCCTCAGTTGTCATCATTTGTCAGAAAGAAAGGGAGTGTGGTTACATATAGCTGACAGGTAATTTCAGTGTCTACAATTACCCCAATTAGTCTTGTCATAAACAATTCGATAAATGCACACCAATACAAACAGATAAACACACCAAGGTTTCTCACTATTAATATCATGTAATGGGTAAATCAGTGATATAATGCTATATTTTATTTATTTCTTCAAACTATCCTCAGCTGCAAACTGGCAGTTGCTACCTGGTCAGCACAAATTGTACTATCTACTTTCATTAGCTCATCACCACAAGAGAATATGAAAGGCTGTGACAAAATTCATTTAGAGAGAGCGTGAAAGAGCAGATTGCCTAAAGCAGGTGTTATAACAAAGATAAAACAAAGGTTTTCTTTTGTCAGTTCAGTGCCGCAATGAGCTTTAAAAGAGGCTATTTTGTCCTTAAAAACAAACATAAAATATGAGAGAGACAGAAAGAGAAAGCAGTGAAATACATCCCTTCTGAAATTAAGAACACTTGTTTCCCACCATATCCCAAGTCAATCAGCAGGTGGATCTTCTAACAATATACAATATGAAGCCTGATTTTCAGAGGGGGACACAATATTAGCCAAATTCTCTTCACGTATTTTTTCTATTATTTTTTAAATGCACATTGCAATGCCATACAGCTCCTGAAAGATTTCATAATTATTCCACATAATCCACAACATAATCCCTGCTGTTCCTACATGAAGAATTATTAGAGAATGGATTTAGTAATTCCAAGTCACTGGACAGTCTGTGTTAAAGTCTGTGTTAAAGTCTTTTGGAGCATAAAATATTGAAAATGTTGACTGGTATTCTAAAATGTCAGGTAGACCTGTTATAAACACAACACTGAAAAAGGCAGCTTTAATAAATCCATATTAAGCATTGAATTATGAATTGCTAAGCTTATCTTTGTGATCTACCTAAATAAACATTGAAATCTTGACATCTCTAGAGTCCATAGCACCCTGTCTGTTTGCTGACCGCAGGCTTAAGTGATGGTTGAAAAAACGAACACAGACATGTTGTTGTAGGAAATTGCTTTTGGCAACTATTTGTTCAAACTCAAGATTTTTTTTAAACTAACACTAAGAACCCACCAGAAAACAGGACAGGTCTCCCTAATGAGTAATCTATTTTAGCACAGTCTTGTCTAGGCATGACAGTTTACTGAGAGGCTTGAAAAACTCGTAATTACCAGTGTTACAGGGCAATTAATGTATATTACACTGCACTACTCATGGCAGCAACTGTCATTTTCTCAATAAAAATGAGTACTCTTCAGCTAAAGGTGACATTAATTGGGACTTTAATGACTATGCAGAGGAGCTGAAGCCAAATATGAACAAAACAGCGATTCAATGAGCGACTTCAGAAACGAGAAAATTGTACTAAAATGAGATTAATTGCTGTTTAGAAAAAGGAAAGAACCTAAAAAGCTATTAAATTGCAGGGTTTGGGTGCCCGGGTGATGGTTGTGATGTTAATCTTGCATTCTCACAGCAGGCAAATATTCACTAAATTCAGAGCCTTTTGACAGCAGGAAAAATCATGTATGCTTAACTTCAATCCATCAAAAATATATTTCAGCTTTTATCAGTGTTCTAAATACTTCTGCAATTTCAAAAATTACTGCTCCATTCCTTGGCTGTCATCATGCAAATGCGAACACTGTCAATATTGCTATGAAAAATTCCCTGGCTTCAAAAGGCCTACTTCGGTGATAAAGAAAGAAAAACGTGAAGATTAGAATTGCAAAACACACACTACTAATATAACAGAAAGCAACAATAAGAATTTAATGTTTAAGTTGTGGAAACTGCTAAAATAGAAAATGATGGGGTGTTGTTTTATAGTGTGTGGGGAAAAAAAACCCTAAAAGAATTCCCCCACTCTCCCATAAAATCTTTCAAAGCTTATAACTTTAAAGATAATTACTTATTGCAAATAATTAGGACATAATTTTGCAGCTTGACTTCAGGTGATATAATTATTAAAACTGCTCTGTAGTTTCTAAAAGCCTTTATCCGTGCTACTTAATTCTTTAAAGCAATTATATAATTGCTTTTCTTTACAGCCTTTTTAACTGTCATGATGACTGTATACATAAAACATTGCACTTAAACTCTGACATATAAGAGGGATAAACATAGCTCTGATTCACTTTGAAGTTATATCTCCTGTAACTTCAGATTTTAAAACAGAAAATCAGTTTAGCCTTTCTGGTTAAAAATTGCATATGGAGTATTCACGTCCTAAGAAGCAAACCCCCTCTTCCACACAAACCTGCAACAGTTGCATCCTGGAAGAGACAAAAAAAGAGCTCATAATTTTTTAAAGTTTCTTATTCCATAATCAATTCTGTTCATCTTTGCATCTTCATAATTATCAATCTCATCTCCACTTTAAAAAACTCTAGATGTATTAAAACATGCATTCCGAAGAGCTGCGTCCTCTAGGCAATACAATAAAATGATGACAATGGGAAGACTGTATCTTCATAACGGCAGATTTCAAAGACACAATTAACAGCAGGTTTACTAGCAATTCTGATAGCTACCTTCAGAAATTCCACTATATGTATATAAATGTCTTAAGAACAGAAATCATGGGCAACCAATTTCAGCTAGGAATTTACACCAATCACTGCATGCTGGATTGGGTCCCCGAATTGTCATAACATTAATTTACCTACTTTCCCTACAGTCCTTTGACTGTCAAGACTGTTCATTACATAACTATTACTTACAGTATCTGAAAAATGCATGAGTTAATCTTAGTATAGTAACCTTTAACTTGCATATATGATTACTGAAATTAATAAGTTTTGAATCTAAAATCTTATGATGCATTTTTTTGCATTAAATATTCAGTCTTTTGCAAAGGACAAACAAAACAAAACAATGCATAGGCACTTGAGCATTCATTGCTTGCACAAGCGATTGAAATGATTTTCCTTCAGGTTTTGATGGCTCCTTTGGTTTTAATGTTACCAAGATTCACATTTATTGAAACCATATTCTGTCAGCTGGTTTATAAGACAGTGTATCTCCAACAAAATAGTTCTTTTAAAACTTTAAAACCAAAGTTTAGATTTTGCTCATGCAACACAACATCATCAGATTGAATTTAATTTGTAATATAAAGCTCTGGCTGTGAGTAACAGCCAATCCCAGAGTATGCACATACATTATTAGCACCTATGATACCTTTAGAATTTTGTATTAAAAGATTTCTTGTGAACTTTTCAATTACTTGACTTCTAGCCATCCCTAAAGAATGAAGCTAAGCCTGGCAAACAAGCTGTCACAAAGGAGAGAAGATTACATTAGGAGTCAGGAACTCCTAATGAGAAGGTGAAATCACAGTCCAATGTAGTTAGTGTTGAACTACTCTTTGTCTCCAGCAAAGCAATGATTTAATCTAGAGAATGATACAAAAATTGTAATTTTCCATACTATTGATTGTACCCCAGACAACTTGCACAGGCTGTAGGGTAAGTAAAAGTTATGTGTGCCTTTGTTCTGTTAATATTTTATTTCACACGTGGAGAAAAAAATGTATTTGCTTTTCACATGAACACGGTATTTCTTGATCCTTGCATATTAAAATGAAATACTAACAGTAGTATTGTCCTTACACTTAAAATAAACAAGCCTTAAACTTGGACTTTGAAAAGCTTCACCTCAAAGCATGAAGAGATAGAAACTTAAACCAATGCTAAAAAACCCATCAGTTTTCCTTTTGAGTTGAGATTAATACACATAAAATATCCAGATTGCTATATACACAGATCACAAGAGTAAATTACATGGAGTTTAAAGAGACTGACTGTGTTTTCACCACATATACATACTGACTCCAAGTTTTGTAATAGGATTGGCTTAAAATCATGTTGACAACAGAAACAGGAATGCATATATTCATTACTCTAAAACTTCCCTTCTCCTCCTTCTCTTCTTATCCCAGTTTTGCCCTTATTTCATTTTCATTATTTGCACAATATAATTTCATATATTTCATATGTAAGTTTGTATTTAAGAATGTTGATCTGTATGCATTTTTTGCTGGTTATTTTTCTCTTCCATTTTATTAACAACATAAACTTTTCAGAATATATGTCATGTCCAGCTGAAGCTTGTAATAAAATCAGAAGGTATTTTTTCTCCTCTTAGAAAGTGATAATTTTTCCCCATTATATGTATTTAGAAAAATAAATTTAAGAATTGAACCTCTGAAGTAGATTACAGATATATACCTATTTAAAAGTTGCAAGTAGTTCTACAAACTCCAAGAGTAAAATTACAGTGATCAGTCTACATGACAGAGCCAACACATACTTAAAATTTTCAAGAACATTTTAAGTATCTTCTTGACCTTGGAAACAAGTTAATAGAACTTTTTGGTAAAAATAGCAACATTAAAACCACAGAGGTGATAATATCAAGATGTTTTTGTCACGATGACTCAAAAAGAAGAATCAAGAGAACATATTAAACTGAGTGTACTAGAAGGGACAAACAAAGGCATCTTTTGCTGATGCAACAATGAAAACCTGTTACTAATTCTCTCAATATGTCTTATACACAATTTGATGAGATCCATGGCATTTGCATTGTCTTGTAACATCATATACTAACTATTGATCTGTGAAGCATGAAAATTGAAACGAGTGCACTGTGATACCAGCAAGAAAAAAATGAAGACATGAACATTCATGAAGTCCATAAGTTCTGAGCTTTGGGCAGTCTTTGTAACGAATGCAGAAAACCAAGGGGATCAAGGAATAGGAGTAACAGCAGTAATGTAACATAAAGCTTCTTGTACTGCCTTCACCGTCTCTTTTTTTTCTTAAGGTTTCATGACTTTCTGAAATTAGATTTCTCATTTAGTCTCAACGTCAGTGTTTTCCTAGCTATTCTGTAAAATATTGAAGAGCCTCACTCTATCTTCAGGCCTAAGAGTTAAACACTATAATGATTTAGATCAAAAACACCTGAACAAAAACAAAATCCCTTGAACTCTCACAAACGGCAGTATTAGTGTTTTCCTATCAATCTAAGTTATACAATCTTCTGATACTACCATTGCGGGGATGGGGACAAGAAAAAAATCAATACTTGTAATATAGAATGGTAAACGCAAAGACTTGTTACTTGCGGACCAGATCTCTCATAGGGAGAAGATGATTACCTTCCAATTCCAGCTGTAGTCAGTATTGTTTTGGTAGGACATTGCAACATCTATGCCTAGCGTAACATTCAGGCTTATAAACTTATTAACCAAGAGGTTGTAGTTCAGGATGGTATGTGAGTCATTGTTTGGATAGGCAACAAGAGAGTTGCTCTGAATTAACAAACTACTAGAACATTAAACTACCTTGCTAGCAAAGGTATACGATTCAATTATTTTTGTCAATTGGCTGGGTTTTTCACAAATCCAAACCATCAAATTTCTATGACTTCCATTTAAAAAGTCAGTTTCAATTGCAATGGAAGCAGAACCATATGCAAACATTCATTGACCTTGAAGCAGTGTGTTAGTCTGGGTTCCACCGGCACAAATGGCAGCCCACTGCTTCTGAAAGGCTTCAGTCAGAAAGTGAGTTTCTCGCTGGTAGGTATTTGAGATCTGATATTTCAGACTGGCATATATTATAGATGATTTTCTAGAACTCTTCTACAGATTTCTACGTGAGTTACCAAGGGCTTGTAGCTTAGCCTCTCTAAATCTTATGTAGGAGAATTTTATTTAAAAACTCTAATTTAAGCACATCCTCAGCTGAATACATCTGCCTCACTGATCCACTGCATTGAAACAGATCTTCAATGCAAATCTGTCTTGCATTTATGGGTAGAATCTTGCAATACAAACTTGAGACTATCACAAGTGTTTGAAGAGGTGTCTCTCTGATGAAGACCCCCATTTGGGTTGTAGGTCTCAGATCCTTCAGGAGTTAAATCATCAGCATGTTATGTGCATTCAGAAACCAAAAGCAGTGGAAACTTTACCGCTAGTTAAAAGTACAGCAAGGACATATGGACTTAGAATCCCAATGGATCCTCAAAGTAACACTTGGGTCCTCTCCCTTTCATGATGCACTAGTCAATAACAAATGGAATGACAGACAAGATCCACTTTCCCCCAGGTGTCTCACAACAGTCCAAACTAATGACAACACCTGTACGATGACAACTTATCTTATGTATTTCATAACTAGGTAACTACCAATATAGCTAAAAGGAGCTTTTCTCTTTTCATTCTTCTCACCTTTCTTTCTTAATCATTATGGTCAACACGATCATCTTGTGTATTCAAAACACCTATAGCCCTCACCTCAGTCTCCATTTGGAGTTGTCTTTGAAGCTCCTCATATCTGGCATGCTCAAGTCTGGCTAATTCTTTCATTAGGGTATCTTTATTTCCTACTTTTTCATTTCATCTAGATAGATGAGATTCCCTTAAAAGTGCTCACTGCTTTTCTGTATTGCAGCAAAATACCTTACTACGAACTTGATCAGAGCAGTTTGCCTTGCTCATCTCCATTCAAAACAATTTTGCAAAAAATTTATGTATGTAATTTCTTTATTTGTGCCTGGAAAGTGGAAGCCCCATTACAGAGGAAGACCTATATGCTTTTCATAGTTCTATCATCTCTCTCCATTCACTAGCAAACTGTCAAATCCCACAGTGAATAGGCAAACCACCTTTATTCTTTATCCCCAATTGCCTCTCAAAGTTAGAAGTAATTCTCAAAAAGCATTAACAAAAGCAATCTGTTATTTTCCTCTAAATCTCTCATCTGTCAAAACACATGAAAAATTTAGAAGGCTGCTGATGTACTCAGATCAGTGACTATTATTCTGACCAATATTATCTTATTGCCTCTCTGCATTGTACTGTAAACATTTGTTGACTCTTGCATTATACTTAAACATTAAACTGCAGGACAAAGTATCTTTTGTTCTGTTCTACAGCAACTTCTATCACATTTATTAGGAATTCTAAGTCTCATTTCAATTCACACGATAAATATTAACTAAGATGATGTGTAATAAAGCAAGGGAATAGTTCACTCCAAAGCTACTTCATACACTAACAGAACATCTCCAAATATGAGATATAAAAGTAAAGCTTAGATTTTACTCTTAATTCATATTACACAGAGGAAAGACGTACATTTCAAAAATGCACATTCACATAATAAAAATCTTCATCAAACTGAAGAACAACGATATAAAATACCAGATCAGTAGTTCCAAATTTTGACTTTCATTCTGAATAGTAACTACTGTGTTCAAAAACAACAAAACCATAACAAAACAAAAATCCCAAAATACAACCTCTCAAATATGTTTTCAATACCTCTTTAATTCAAGGCAATTAGAGCTTTCTTTGACAAGCCTTTTATATCATATAAGCATTTTTATCTCATTTTTTGTAAGAGTAAACCATCTTTTTTGTTATCATAAATCAGTATAAAATTATGTTTAAATACTCATGTTTCCTCTAAACATTGAGAATCAATAACACAATCACAGTGAGTTCCACAGTTTAATTATATATCATGTAAAGTAAATTAGAAGTACTGTATTTCAAAAGTAATTGTTAAATAACGGTAGGAAAAGGACTTTTTTACAATGTTATTTCTTTTGCTGCAGACTTACTCTTTAAGAAACTCTAAAATAATTCATTATACTATTTGACTTTTCTGATGTAACTGCTCATTTCCCCATTCCCTAAGTCATGGAAAAGAAAAAAAGAAAAAAAGACAAGCATTTCTAAAAATGTCTTAATCTGGTCAAAGTAAGCCTCTATGGCTTTGGTCCACAGAAGCTCTATTAGTTTCCTGGGCTCCATAGTGGGATGAACTATTTCATGCATGAAGGGATCAGCATTCCTTCTTCTAATCATTGCTATTGTTCCCATTATAAAGCTCTCCCAACATCTCCTATGGATATCACATGCTATCTTAATCACCCCTCAACTAATACTTACTCATATTTCAGTTCTGCCACTTCTAAATACACTGTTTCTTGAGGATGGTACTGAAACCTTAACTGATATTATAGTAGTTTTTCCACCACAAATACATTCTTACACTGAAAGTGCCCAGACAGCAAGTGTAACAGCTTACTGCAGCCCTCAATCCTCTCCTAGTGCCATGACAGATGTTGGTACCCCTGTCTGTTGCAACCGTTCTGTAACTTTCAGAAGCGGAAACCATTTTCCTATGTGCTTTGATAAACACTGTGGTAGCTGATATTGTTTACATAAAAAGTATCAGAAATCAGTTAAACCTGTATTAACTCAAGGCTTTTTTTTTTATACCCTGGGTCTGCTGGTGTAATGTATTACGTTCCTCTGAATATAACATAAGTGATTTCAAAGAGGAAAGAAAGTTATATCAAGAATTTTTGCTTTAATTTATTAATATTTGCCAATTTGCCAAATAATCTTACCTGTCTCCTTAGGCAGAATTCACTTCTACTTTTATAGTCAGCTTCCTGGCCACTTTTTAAAGATGCTAGGTGTTAAATGCTAAGGGAAATAATAAAGGAACACAGACTGATATATTGTTGAATATTCTCACTTGCAGAGGAAAATGGAAGTAATATCACATGAAGATTAATATTCTCTTTATAGTCAAAAATCAGAGATGTACAGATTCTCACAGGGTGAAAGACATGGCATGTCCAAATTCTCTCACAACACATTTTCAGCTAAACTATTCTCCTCTTGATACGCTATTAAACTATGCAGTCTAAGGTCCTAAACTACATTTAGCTTTTTAAAAGCTTCCTCTTATTCCTATACAATCTGACTGTAATCTTCCAGGAATATATAACTTCCAAAATCTACACACAGTTTGACAAACAGCAACATCCACTGTTTCTCAGAATACAGGTAACACAGAAATCTAAACAGTTTGCTATGCATTCATCCAGGATAAGCGTGTAGATCAGTATCTGTCTTTACAACTTGTACTGTGCTGGGTTAGGAATTGGTTGGATGGCTGAGCCCAAAGGGTGGTAGTGAATGGTGTCCCATCCAGCTGGCGGCCGGTCACTAGTGGCATCCCCAGGGTTTGGTGCTGGGTCCGGTCCTGTTTAATATCTTTATTGATAATCTGGATGAGGGGATCGAGTCCTTCATCAGCAAGTTCACAGATGACACCAAGCTGGGAGGAAGTGTCGATCTGCTAGAAGGTAGGAGGGCCCTACAGAGGGACCTTGACAGGCTGGAGAGATGGGCTAACTCCAATAGCATGAGGTTTAACAAGTCCAAATGCCGGGTTCTACACTTTGAACACAACTGGGTGCAGAGTGGCTGGAGAGCAGTCAGGTGGAAAGGGACTTGGGAGTGCTGGTAGACAGGAAACTCAACATGAGCCAGCAGTGCGCTCAAGTGGCAAAGCAGCCAATGGTATCTTGGCCTGCATCAGGAACAGTGTGGCCAGCAGGACTAGAGAGGTCAGCATCCCCTTATACTCGGCACTGGTCAGGCTGCACCTTGACTACTGTGTCCAGTTCTGGGCCCCTCAGTTTAAGAAGGATGTTGAGATGCTGGAGTGTGTCCAGAGGAGAGTGACAAGGATGGTGAAGGGGCTGGAGCACAAGCCCTATGAGGAATGTCTGAGGGAGCTGGGGTTGTTTAGCCTGGAGAAGAGGAGGCTCAGGGGAGACCTTATTGCTCTCTACAACTACCTAAAGGGAGGTTGTGGTGAGGCAGGAGTTGGACTCTTCTCTCAGGCGACCAGTGACAGAACGGGAGGACATGGTCTCAAGCTTCGCCAGGGGAGGTTTAGGATTGACATTAGGAAGAAATTCTTCACTGAGAGGGTAATTGTTCATCGGAATGCGCTGCCCGGGGAGGTGGTCGAGTCACCATCCCTGGAGGTGTTCAAAGAGAATTTGGATGAGGCACTTAGTGCCATGGTGTAGTTGACAAGTAGGAGTAGGTGTAGGTGTTGGGTCATAGGTTGGACTCGATGATCTCAAAGGTCTTTTCCAACCTTACGATACTGTGATACTGTGTGAAAATCCCTAGTAGTTTTCCAATACATATAATGAATATAAACTTACATATAAAAGGCTTGTTTTCCTTAACTACTTTCTATGAACTGCTTATACACAGTCCAAGCATAGATGAGAAACACAGGCTCAGATTACAGAAAATAACATATCGTATCTACAGCTGTAAAGCATTTATCTAATAAGCTTATATTTAATAACTTTAGCATAAATGAAAACCGATTAAAATGTTTTAGCAACATAGAACCAGCAGAAAGGCAAGGTGCCTTTTGGACTTGACTAGTGTGCAAACCTTTAGGAAAAGAACAAATAAAAGGTGCTCGAGAGTATCTGTAGTTATACTTTTGAAGAAAGCCTAAAAATACACTGAAAGCACAACTAAAAATGGAAGACCTATGTATGGCAACAGATAAAAGAGTGCTACTTTTCTAGTCACTGAAAGTATACTTTGACAAAAAGCATGATCTGTCTGGAGATGAACATATGAATGGCTCATACTCAAGGAACAGAACTTGGGCACGGGAAGGAAAGACTTCACACCCAAGAGATTACTTACACAGACTCTAAAGTAATCACTTGGAGAAAACACATGGGTGAGTGTAAAAGATGATAATCTAAGAGAAACAGAAAGTTTGAAGAGAATTGTTATTCAACACCACAAAATTTGTTCAGAGATAAGTTGGTCATAAGAAGAGGGACTCTGTAAGAGTTAGAATTGTGGACAGCTGCACCTCCGCATAATGAAAACACTATACAGGCAGCTTTCAGAAGTGTAATAATAAAGAGAAACTTTTACTAAGTATGGTCTGCATAGTTCCTAGATTGTTAAAAGGTATTGTGTAAAGTCACATAAAAAATTACAGAGGAGACTACAGATTTGAAGATTATTATTCTTACATTGGCAAATACAAACACAGAAGTTATTTTTCTCATCTGGTTTGCCTTAATCAAGAGCTAAAAATTCATTTATAACACTGTACACAAATGGCATGTTTATATCGGTATCATATGCAGCTTGCATGAAAAAGTTTACATTAAAATGAAGAACAGCAATTCATGTAATGGTCAAAGACAACCAATAACAAAACTACCAAATTCCAGTTGTCAAACATAATTTACTATGTATATTTCTTCTCTTCTCTGTTAAAAGAGTAATTATTAAAACTAAAGTGATATGGGTGAGTGTTTATGACTTCTTATTAAAAACCCTGACTTAAAGCAGTGTTCATTTAAGCTTAAGGTTAAAGAAAACCATGTAGAGATCTCTGTGCGATGGCCTAGTGACTTTATATCCTCTTGTCAAACCTCAGCAATTTTATTTGTGGTGATACATGCCGGAGAAGGTTGGAGGTTAAAGTTGATAGGAGGGCCAACAGGAAAGCTAACCAACTTCTTTCAAAAGATTACAACCTTTAACATATTATGATCTGTTGGCAGTTACTACTAACTTTGTAAGTCTACATTTGCGTACTCTTCTGTGAACTGGTCCCCAAACTGCAGACCAACAGGATTTAAAAAACCTCCCAATTACTACATTACTTCAATTGTTCCTTCATAATTTTCTTCCTGTTTAAGCTATTAATTTATTTTTTGATATTATATTGATGCTTAGCTCATTATAATTAGTTTTCAGTAGAATATTAACAGGTAGATAAATTTTTTTCTTCATATTCTTCAGCCTGATTTTCTCTTTCATCATGCAAACTTAGGAAAGGATTTCCTAATCTAGGAAATATGACATAAAATGTAATAGCAGCACAGTTTACTAGACTAAAGCTCTTCAGATTTCCCTTCTTCCCACTTATTTTGACTTTAATTCCTTTGAATCTTTCCTAAAAAGAAATAATACAGATAAAATTACTGCTAAATAAAATCACACAGAAACTCTGAATAGTTGAGGTCAAAAGGGACCACTAGAGATTGTCTAGTCCTTCTCCATGTCGGGTGAACTAGAGATGGTTGCTCAGGGCTTTGTCCAGTCAGGTTTTGAATATTTCCAAGGATGGAGACTTCACAAACTCTCTGGGCAGCCTGCTCCAGAGCTTGACAGCTCTCACAATAAAAATCATTTTTATTATGTTTCAATAGGCTTTCCTGTATTTTCATTTGTGTCCATTGCTTCTTTTCCCATTATTGGGCATCACTGAGAAGAGCCTGGCTTGCTATTTTTTAATCCCTCCCATCAAGTATTTCAGTACATTGATGAAATCCTTCCTGATCTTGCTGTTCTGAAGGCTCTCTCAGCTCCTCCTAGAACAAAAGATGCTCCAATCCCTTTATCATCTTTGTGGCCTTTCATTTGATTTGCTGCAAGTCTGTCTCAGTAAAATTGTGGATCTTACACTCTATCTAATCACTTTTTTCCAGTGACTTCAAACAGAACAAGACCTCCACTAGATGGACAATTCTATGTAAAAGATGCCAATGTATACTTACTGTATATGCCCATGATGGCCACAAGAATATTTCAATATAAAATCCAATGATAATTTTTTTCAGTTATAGGCACTTGACAGCACCAAAACTATAAGCTTTTCTCACACTATAACCAAAACCTTTAACTTGCAGGAGTACAGAAACTAGTCTACAGTTATCCATTACTGTAATTCTACAGCTTTGTATTTTGAAATTAATAACTACTTCAGAAACTCTACACATGATATTATTTCTTCTATAGATGAACAACACAGCAGAAAAACCTATTATGCTTAACTTTTATGTTTTATACAAAGGTAAATGCACATCTACAACAAATTTCTTTTTCTCAAGTGTCAGACGACTTTTAAGTTTCTCCTACTTATCTGCTCCCTCTTTGAAAACTCAAAGAAGAACATTTGGCAAAAGCAAAGACTCTGTATTCCACATCTCATACCACTTAGCTGTTGCTACAGTTTTAATTATGCAAAACTCAATGGGCTCTAATAAAATCTGACTAGGTAATTAATACTCTAAAACATACAGTGTGAGTTATTGAAAGGAATGTTCTACACAAATTCCCTCATGTCATAGAAAAGACACATACAGCACAGCGTATTTCTCTGTAGACGAAAAAAATATCCCATGATGTTAACAGCTTTTCTCATCCTATCTGCAATTAACCAGGGAATACTAACACATCCCCTTGCTTAAAACATTAATTTTTCTACTAGTGTCAGTTTTCATTCTGGTGTATATCACAGCAAAACCAGGGAGAGAGTATTATAGCAGAGATGAAAGAAATTTATATATCAACAGCAAGGGACAGCTTTAAACTATTATTTTCCTGATATCGACAAAAAGGACTATGATAACATTCCAGTATCATGTTTGAATTTGATATTTTAGTTACATCTAATTATGCAGATACTACCCTGACAACTGGATTCTCCCACCATGCTAGTTCCATAGAATCAGACTAATTTTGTGGTCTATTCAAGCCAAGGAGAGGGCAGAGGCTGAGCAAGCTAAAGGTCTTAGTGCTATTACATCCTGTTGGTCTTGTGGCAATTAAATAAATACAAAAAAATTCTACAAGCAGGAGCATTAATTTTCATTGCTCCACATCGCCATTTTACAGAGAAGGGCCAGAAAAGCCTAGGACACAAAAGATAGTATGGTGAGCTTTTACAACTGGGAGTCTTTTCCCTAACAGTGAGAATGCAGACTGCTCTCTCTGAACTTGTTCCCCTGGACATTTTGCAGAGAAGCACAATTTCAATGTTAGTTTGACGTGATTTCTGTTTTTCCTCGAATCCTATCCTTTATCTCCTTAACACAAGCCAAAAAATATGTGGAACTTTATGTTGTTTTCATAATGTTTAATGCCAAAGCACAGACAGTACTCCTGGATTCTTTTTCTCTTCCTTAACACACTGTAAATGGTGATAAGAAAATCAAAGTTATGAGAAGATCTGTGCTTAGGTTTACACTTTTGCTACAAGAGTAGAGATTTTTCATAACAGACCATACTGATTCGTTTCTATCTGTAGCTACTTTTACCCTCAGTTTTAAGACAACATTTTCTGAATTTTAAGTTTAACTTTGCTTTATTTTTATATGGTATCAGGCTTTTAAAGGTAGTGATTTCTAAATACAGAAGTAACAAGTAATTTGCTTGGGAGTACAGAAGAGATCAATGATGAAGATTCAAATATAAATTTATAGCCATTATAGCTTACCCTGTCCATTGTCCAGAGGCAAATGCATGAGAATCATTGTTACTAAGAATCAAAATGCATAAGAGTATAAATTAAGACCATTATTCTATCTTGGTCTTCCTATTATTGGCACCATGAAACCTTCATCTTGTATTGAGGCTAGCTGTGCTAACTACTGGGCAAACATGTAAGCAGCTAGTCTGCCCTACAAGAAGTCAGATAAAGCTTTCAGTCCTCTAATCATGCACATTTCTCTCTTGAATGTTGCATTTTGAAGTAGTGATACAAAATGTCTACTGTTTTTAATAAAGGATTATCATCAGTAAGGAGAGGTCTTCATATCTAGAGAATGTAATTTCTAACAAAAGAAAAAACATTTCAAAAATAGCTTCATTAAACATGAAAAAGTAAAAGTTATTGTGCCAAAAATTAACGTACTGTACAATGTAGTACTTTCTACTCTGCAAGAGCTCAGCGTTCTTACCAAAATTTACAAAAGACACTACTGAAAACCAGTCATCTCTGGTACAACACATAGCAACAAAGTCACAAAAAAACCCAACTAGGCAAAAATTTAATTAGCAAAACGCAAATCACTAGCAGAAAGGCAAAGAAAGCAGACTCAACATTTGACTTGAGCTTCTATTCTACTTACAAGTCCAACAGAAGAGACCAAAACTAACATTTCTGCAAGAGCCCATCAGTGGCAGACTGGAAAATATCAGATTGTAAGGTATATTCTACAGAAACATTATCACACCTGATAGCCCTACCACACAGGGGAGTTAATGGGGAGAAAGGGACAGAACAAATTGAAAACAGGAGTTTAATGACATGATGTAAGGCATTTCTTTCTCAAGAACATGTACCATAAATGTAGAAAGGTTGCCAAAGCTAAGCATCCGTTTGTTGCAGCTTGGGGATTTCTGAGTCTTTAAGCCTCAGGAAATCCAGCAGTGAAGAAAAGAGTGAGGCATTTTTATGCAGAATGATGACACACATTTGTATGTCTTCAGTGGTATCTCAGCCATGTTTCTCACGTCATTGCCTAGTGTATAAAATAGAGGCTATGCTCCAGTTCAAGGTATATATTCAAGTAGAAGATAAACATTTTTCTTAAAAGAAAAATCACCAACTGCAAGAACAGAAATTATTTTCCATTTCTATGATCAGTCAGTGACAAAGTGAACACTGATACAAATCAATAATCTAAATTTAACTTACTAGAGGATAGAGCAAGACCTTAAACACTGAAGTCATATTTTCATTATGAACATGTTTCATAATGTACTTGGGTCAACAATTACAAATACAAAACTGATAGTTTTAGCATTTGCTGAAAATGCATTTTGGTAAAGTTGATTTACCTGCAAAAAGTCTTTCTACACAAAGACAACTTGAACACAGATTCGTTTGGTACTGGACTGCAACAAACCAATTGGTTAATGCAACTGAGGTATGTGCAACAGAGTGAGAGAAAGCAATTTAAAAAAACTTCCCCAGGAAAGCACCAGGCTAAGCAAGCGAGCAAAACTACTCTAAAAAGACAGCACTCAACATTGTTTATAAACCACTGCTTATCACGTGGAAGTTAAGTTGCTCATTCGCCAGAAGTGGTATAACTCAATAATGCAAAACAAGTGCTTAACTAAACTTTTCAACACACCACACAACCAAAAACGTTACTAGCAGATGCAATTTTTGATTATTAGACAAGAAAAAAACAGAAATTTGAAATACATTTTGAAATATAATTTCACAGTATATAACATAGACACCTATGATAAGTAGGACCCTACTGGCTCTACTAAATAGGCAAATGAACTTCTGCCAGTACATCAATTATATCATTCTGTGAGTAACTGTAACAACATAATATTACATTAAGAAGCTAAATGTCCACCTTATTTTTGTTTTAAAAACCTTGTTAAAAGCAAAACAAACCAAAAAACCCCAAACAGGTAGAATCACTACGTGAAGAAAACCTGAAATATGAGCTAATATGCTATCCATAGTCTGTGTATCAAAAGGTAAAGGACACACACCTATACAGACAAAATAAAGCTATTACTACTGTGTGGACTGCAGAATATTTTCCACCATTTTTCTTCCTCATCCTTGGATACATTGATTACTATTAATACAGTATATTCTGAAATTTTATAACATTTTGGATTTCTTTGAAATGAACAGTCGTTTTTATTGTTTTTTAATTAAATCTATTTCCCTGAAAGGTCCTTAAAGGCTCTCCAAACTACCTCGCATTTTATTATTGCTGACAGTTATCTAAACCACGCTTGAATGCCCTCTTTATCCTTTAGTGAACAATTGAAAGATCATATGCTAAAAAGACTTGTGCTTTCTCTTCTTCTAGTCCTATAATTAAGGCATTTTAATACTTTTCTTCATAGTCATTAAGAGAGCACAATGTTTAATTAAATGAGAGAATTTTGAGTTTAACAACCATAAATACATACAATATAAATTTGTCTCAATTGCAGATATGAAAAAAGCCTTATTGAAATCACATAAGACTATCGAATTGTCAAGATTCTCCTTTACTGTCTAAGGGTATTTAAATGACATATGGTAGCCTGACAATACTACAGTGTTGTTACATACCCTACAAGAAAGGTAAACATTTCTGTCAAACATTCAAATTCCATTGGTTTTAGCATGTTTTTGTTTACCTTATACATATGCCTACGAAAAAGTGGTATTCCTGGATGATGTTGAAATGGGGAGGAAAGGGAAGAGAGGAAGCAAGACAAAGACATAACAAAGGGAAAAAAGATCATGTCAATTGTAAAAACCCTGACACATAATGTAAAATGCCACTACAGTAACAACTACTTACAGCAGTACTTTAATAATGCTTATAAGAGAACAAACAAGACTTTCTTAATTTGAATTTTTTCTTCTAAAAGACAAGAGCTCACTATATTAATATATCACATATATTTGCAACAAACACGTTGGTATTTTTTTTTTTTGATTTTTTTTTTGTTACACTGTGAAAGGAATTCAATGTTTCTAACATTGTTTCTACATCATCACTTCTATATATACCAACTAAATACAGGGTGCTGCTATACTATAGCCACATTATTACTGAGTATTTCCAAAAAGTATTACTAATAAGCAAATTATACAGCTTATCTTTTAAAACTAAGTTAAGTTTTCAAGGTGTAAGTTCTTCATGCTTTCACAACTGAATGTCGCAAAGATACAATGCAACATAAAGCGAGAAGATTACAAATATTTTTTTTCCTTGAGACAGACACACAAAAAACAACTTGCTCTCCAGAAGATTTTTTAGGGTTGTCAGACTGTTATATTATAAACAACCTTATTAGTCCTTTATAATTACAATAGGTACCTCTGGACAAGATCGAGCAGACATGACAAATGCTTCTGACTTGTTTTTAAATCGAACCTGGAAGGTCATCGCTGAACAAACAGAATGCTATACAACTGGGGCCATGAATTGTGAAAGCTAACAAAAAGGTAAGGTTGGTTTTTTTTATATTAAAACCTAAAATTATTCTGTTTGGACTTTTCTGTATAAAATCAAGAAATAACAGGATGAAATTGTTTAAAGAAGCTAGATAGCTAAAGAAAAAGAAATCTTTACAAACTTCAGTATCACACTTTTTCTTTCAGCAGCTGAACCTGTATTTTAGTATTTATGCAATGTCTTTAGAGTAGTTGCCTTATTTTACAAAAACATTCTTAAAGATAATTCCCTAATGAGAATTTACCCGTGTTTTCATTTACTTTTTTTTCAGCATTATGATGAAACTGTGGACAGCTAAAAAACCCCCAGTCAGTCTCAAATCTATGGGGTTTGCTTCTGTTATCCTCAAATCAAACAAGCAAAAGGATAACATACAACTGTGCATTTTTCCTAACATTTTTATTTTGTTTTAGGATCACTTAACAGTACTGGTATATTTGGATTAAATTTAATTTGTACGGAGATAAACAGTAACTTAAGTAACTGGAACTGGAAACCAATTGATGGATCTAAATTTTAAATCTCATATTTCAGTTTGGAGAGGAAACGTAAGGATTGAATTAGAAAGCTGTAAACTTTTGATGAGAATTAGTGGTATAAAACAAAAGAAAGTGAAACCATGAGTTATTTTCCTTACAGTTAGTCTGAATGAAATTGTAAATCAAAAAAAGGGCTGGACAGCACTCAAATCAACAGCTTTACCTAATAAAAGTTCTAACAGAGCACTGAGCATACCATTTGAAACAAATATGAAATAAATATGAAATATGAATGGCTTTAAAAAGAACCATATGAGAAGCAAAACAGTAAAATCACCAAAATTCAAGCTAAGGAAATCTGAACTGAAATGTATGATGGGCAATTAAGCACCTATTTTGACAATTCTAAGTGGTCAAGTTTTTAAAGTATGACACAGAAACCTTAACCTATCTATATATGAGTGATAAATGAGGCATTTTGTGTCATTACATTCCCATAAATCACTTTCTTTAACTGCTGATGGCTTTTATCAGGACTAACCTTTTCAAGCTTCTATCAGAGTGCTAACATTTTCAACTTTGACACATATGCAGTTTACAAATTCTGCAGCTGATTAACTCTGGACAGAAGCTCACTGCCATCATTGTCTTCTTCAAGTTGGGTTACAGCTCCAGTGTTTCAAAAACTCACATGTATCCATCGGATGCCAGAAAATCTCACTTAATTTATTGGTCTGTGTTGCAAGGGATGTAAGATATTTCTCCTTTTGAAACAAATAAATGATACCATACTTTCAAAATTGCTCCAGTACACAGATCCTGAAACAGGAACTTTTTAATATTTTAAAATCAAGTAAATAGTACATTCCAAATAAAGAGATATAAATAATGTGATCAATTTTACATGACTTTATAATTTAAACAAACATGGGATCAAATCAACTTGATTACATGCAAAGTGTTTTGGTCAAAGTCTATGAAGAAAAAACAATAAGAAGATGAAAAAACCCTTAATATTGCAGTGTATTATATATATGATATTACAAAATTTTGCAATTATAAGCTGCTCACAACCACAGGCCCTTAAATAATTTTGTGAGATCCCTCACTAAATTCCTTTCTGAACTATTTTGTAAATTTCAAAGATTATAAATTGCAACATTTTGAAATTGTAAATTTCAGAGATTCAATGTCAGTATTGCAGCTCTTAGAACATGAAATGAGTTAAACCACGATAAACCCAGAACACAATAAATGCAATAGCAGAAAAAATGCATAAGTGAACCCAAAGATTTCAAGAAACACTTGGTTTCTGTAGGAACTAGACTTAAATTGTATATTTACACAATTTTTGCTATATATAGCTGATAAAACCTCATCTAGGTGTCTGTCTTCAGAAACATTTTAACTTGCTGCACTGTTCCAACAATGAGAAGTCAGGAATACAGTAGTTCTTTCTCCCTGAGTAGCATCAGGACAAGGTAAGAATGGTAGTAAAGCTTTAGTTTAAACACCTGCATTTTCACTATTTTTTAAATTTAAAAATGTTAGGAATATAATTTAAGTAAGATGTACTTCAGCTACTGAAACAAGCAGTGAAACATTCTAGGAAATGCGTTTATTGGATGTACTTGATCTAGAGACTCAAACAAAGCTCAAGTTTAGAGAGATAATGTCTTTAATAATATTAGTCAGACTGAAGCAATTTTCATGTTGCTTGTGTGACCACTGGAAGCCTGGTACTTCAGATGGCATTAGTTTTGATAAGAGCTAACTAGACATCAGACCTAAATAATGAAACCTGAAGAGACAGGCTTGGACTATGCAAATAGCAATGTCCACAGAGGCTCTCATGCAGTCTCTTGTTGATAAACAACACATCTTAAAAAAACAGTGAAGGACAACTTTTTTCAGCATCTCAGCTAATACAGCCTTATAATGTCAATATTTAAGGCCCTTTTCATGAAAAATTAAGAAGTTCTTTATTTCACTAATAATGTCACACATCTGAGAAGCTGCGCAGTTACAGCTTAACAATTCAGATATAAATCTTGGAATGTCTGTAAGTATTCATGACAAAGGCATATTTATAATTTAAAACAAAAGGTCATGATTTCTTGATGTTCATATCAAAGACTAGTGATGGATGAGAGCATGCTAATCAAATGACAAACTATAAGGAACAGAGACGTTTGCTATTTTGATTAGGAGAGGAAAACTAAGATCTCTTGCCTAAATTGATATAAACATTTTAAAATTACATACACAAATACATACATAAGTTTGTACAACGTACTGTGTATGTATAGAAGCTTGGTATGTTCTCAAGTAGACATGCTACAAATATTAACTAGAATAAATGCCAAATTAAGGTCAGATGAAGCCACATATACTCAAGAAAATCGAACGCTGGATTTCATCAATTCCAGTGAATTGCTTATGTATTTGTGTATTCAGAAGCAATTTTAGCTTTCTTATATTAAAACTCCCCAAGTAATGAGAAAGAATAATTTTATCTTTTTTTTGTAATGTTTCCTACTGCCCTAGCTCCAGGTTTAAATTATGCTTACGTGAAATGACACTGATGTAATTTAAAATTGCATAAAACCAATGCAAACATTACTAAAACCAAAAATGTAGATTGTTTATGTGGAATGCATTATTGCAAGGTAAGTGTGGAACTTCAGGACTACATTTTTATTATAAACGTACATTTTTGATACTCAGTGTCTTGTTTTGTGTGTATCCAAAATGTATCAAATTAATTATGTATGTTTAACAAGAATTCAAACATAAAGAACTCTGCTTACTAAGCATGAGATTTGCAACTGCTGTCAGTGAGATAGCCAAAACTTTCTTAAATTTGTAGCTCTGTATGCAGTGGCAAAGTTCAATGAAGCCCAACGATACTTTCACAAAGTACCTGTCGAATGATGGTAACATCCAACTCCTTGGATTTCATCTTTCTCGTTCCCCTTTATAAGCAGGTAGTAACTATAAAGCAGATCACCTTTTCCATTAAAATTCTGCAATAAGTGAACAACTTCTTGATATCCTCAAGAAAGTACCCTGGTCATGCTAGTTCTCAATAGAGAAAAAAGCTACTCTGCTACCTGGAGAACTATTAATAAAATATACTTTTTTATATCTTGCTGTAGTTATGAAATCTACAAATAAGAGTACTAAAAAGAAAACATATCGTAACCCAGAATACCTGCATTTGTTTAAAAAATGAGTCCCCCACATAAAATTTTCAAGAATTTAAAAAAAGAAACATTTTATAATCTACAGAAAAGTATGTAACTGAACATAAACTGATGACTCTCATAGGCAAAAAAAATACTTGAATTAAAATATTCTTAATGCAGAAGTATATTTATTATTGTTAAAATAATTTTTACATGACCCTTTGAGCAGAAACACATTCAAAGTCAAGAATTATAGAATGTCTGTGTGAAGTGTAGTATTTAAAAAAATACACCAACAATCATTTTCCTCTGCTACTCAGAAGCCCTAGTAAGACACATCTGATTATATGCTTAATGCGACTTATTCAAATATCCTGAGTGCCTCCTTTAATGCAAGATTAGTGTCCTAGGATAGCAGATTCTTGTGCTCTGGAAGCACAAATCTGTACTGTATGATTACCTAGAATAAACAAAACATGAGCGGTTTCAATATATTTTCAGTCTTATCCTTAATCAAGAGAAAGTATTCTCACAGAGGCTGAATGGTAATGTGGGACTCCACAGTGACGCTGTATTTCTTTTTGCCTAAGCCAAGATTTCCTACACACAAGAAATTTGCACAACTGCATGTAAATGTGACTGCTGTCCCTTAATCAGCCAAAGACTACTCATTTTATGCCTCAAATTTCTCTTAGATTGTGCACTAACCTCACCAGTCTCATGTTTTCATATGTTTTATTTGCTGTGAGTCCTATCTGTAATGCTATTGACATTACTTACTTTTTTCCTCTATTAGTATAAATAGTTTTATATTCTATGTATAGTAGTTTATCATGTAATATATTAAACGCTGCTGAAGACACTACTAAATTCCTCCATCTCTTGGACCTTTTTTGAAAAATTTACTGGATGCCCAATATATATAATATTCAATAGCATGTGAGAATAATTTTTATGCAACTCTGATAGTTAGAAAGATAGATAACTCAATTATTAGATCATCTATCAAAATATTCAGATGCATAAGAGGCTACTAAAAAGATTGATGACCGAGAAAGTCCACTGATTCTCTAGCCATCATATTCACACATTTGGCTAGACAACATTTTTCGCTGCCTTCACAAGCAAGCTTCATTACCCATCACTCCACTGAAAAGAGTTTATTATAAGGCTGCCATCTTGGCAAGACTATTATTTAGATGATAAATGTTGGGGGAAAAAGTGTATCTAGATTTTTTTTTAAGATGAGCTTTTTGACAGATAAAACAAACAGCATCTACATTTCTAATTAACTTAAATTTGGCATATACAAATACAGGTCACTAAAACTATGATATGCTACTACATTATCTTCTGTCTGAATCTTGCCCTTAATTTTTAAAATGTAAATTAACTAATTAGAAGAAAAGCAGCATTATTTGTGACAAAATGCGTCTTCTACTTCTTTGTTTTGTGACATTTATGATCAACTGTAGTCCTTCATTCTAACTTCTAAGAGATGGATAATTATGCTCATACTAATTTATTAGGCTTTTAGTATTTGAAACCAAATCAAAACTTGAGATTTCTAAAGGCAAGGAAGAACACCACATTGCAACATGCAGCCAAATTATATACTTGCCAGCTCCGCTCTATTCGTAGTATTATGCTGTTTACATGCTTATGTTTCATGAATATAGGTATGAAGGTACCACTTTCAACATTCAAGTATCTGACACAAGGGAAATTTTCTATTAGTATTCTTAAAATTTCCTTGAAATCTCTGTATACTTTCTGTGCATGACGCATAGCAATAATAATAATATACTATGCTTTGTTCATTCCTACTAAGAGTTAAATTTTGCTTTATACTCCCACTACCCTCCCCAACTGTCATTTGAAATGGATTAGACTAGCAAATATAAAATTAAACGAAGGCAGGGGGAGTTGGTCATTCTTGAGTTTCAGCCCAGCAATTTGACCTCGTTAAATAAAAAATATATGATATCATGGATTACTTTGGTTTGGTTTGGTTTTAGCTATTACTAGACAGATAAAGACAACATTAAGAAATACATTGAAAATGTCAGATGTAAATGTCAATTAAAAATTACAAGGAATTCTGAAAGGTAAGATCTGTGGGGGGTTGACATGCTTTGACATAGTGGAGTGTCTGCAACCAGGCCTTTGGCAAGCATAGCAGGATCTATGCTGTCAGCTCTTATCGTACATAAACTCAGATGCTTGTCTAATCTGAATGAGAAATACCAGGAAAATTGGAGCTGAAGCCTTGCAGTAATGTGGATAGAAGCTGAAAACGCTCTATCTGTACTACATGAGGCTCAAGTGACATGATATTATTTAAGACTGTCCAGAAAAATAGGAGGAAAAAATTATTAAAATAAAGATATTTAGCTCTTCATTTACTGCTTTTTAAGTTGAGAATTTAACAACCTAGCAGTGAAAAAGGCTTAAGTAGTAGAACTAAGTACAATAAAAATCCCAATTTCAAGTCCATATTTAATATGATACCTAGGAAGAATGCATGAAAATATATACTTAATATCAGTCATTCAAATGTAAATGATAATAGGAATACACTATGTTCTTTCTCTGCTTTGACAAAAATTAGTTTTGATACAAAACAAAAAAACCTACAGTGCTCAGCCAAACAATTAACGCTAGGCATAAGCCATGGTTTCAATGAAAAATGTCTTCATGCTCTGTTATACTATCACATTGTTAAGGAGGACATAACTAGTAAAATCTAAAAAAACTACTTCTGAGCCAAAGTAAAAATACAGGTTTATTTTTCATAAACTACATGTTGATATTTATACAATTCATGAGTTGTTAAATAAAGATAACAATAATTCATGTCTATTCTGTTGGAAATAAGCAAAATGTATCTAGAACATTTATGCAGAGGTATGCCTATATACATGTGTTTGTATGTGTGTACAAGTGTGCACATATCTCTCTGCTTGTCTCATAGGACAACACAGAATTTTATAACATTCACAAAGTACACTACTGAACCAGTAAACCAGCAGAAAACAGCACTCTTCACTGCTTTTGATTCTCTTGTCTAGAAATGGACGTATCTTACTCAGTGCTACTGAGGTTAGCAGGTTAGTGTGGCAAATTTTAAGAATTATTTTTGAAGAAACTTATCTATATATAGTCATAAGTGGCAAAAATATAAACTCTCTCTTGTATCTACATCCATTTTTGTTTAAGATTAATTTACTAATTTGAGAGGAGCCAGGAGGGAGAGAAAAAGGAGCAGAGCAAAACCCAGCATGTGTGAAAACCTACAAGCATTAGATAGCTAAACAAACCTTAAGTCCTCAGTGTTGCAGTAAGGTCAAAACCTTTCAGCATTGTACCAGTGTGTCAAAATATGTCAACAAACCATCATACTGCAAGAAGAAGAATGACCTTTCAGTTCTTTATGTTTGGGCTGCCAATGAAGCTTTGGATACTGGGTATGCATGAACAGTTTTCCTAGCCACTTGACAAATGCAACTCCCAAGGTTTCCTCCAAGTCAAGTTGTTACACCACTGGCTTTCAACTCACCAGCACAACTTTTAAAACCATTTGCAATTGGAGAATATTGATCTTGCTATGGAACAGAGATCCATAAAACCACAGTGTAATGCCCTCTTTCCCTACCACCTAAAATCAGACAACAATTATTACTTAAACAGTCTTCACAGTAACATGTCTTACTATTTTAAACAAACCTAAAGAAAAAAATGTTTATTGTTCTGATGTTCTCATTCAGTCTTTGCTCACATATGATTCATCCTCATAGTCAACTGCAAATGAATTTGAACGGAACACACTTCTCACAAAACCCTAAGAACACAGTGGCTGTGTTTGTGACTGAAATACTATCCTTTGCATTGTTTCTGTTCCATTTATCTGAAATAAATACTTTTTTTAATTGATAGAACACTACGATAATTTTTACTATGACTAGTAGTTATAAACTGAATTTTCAATATCAGACATAATGTATCAATTAACAACATATTAATCACTAATTTAGGCTTCCAAAAAGTCTGTTTACTATTTTAAGATTACTTATAGGAAATTTGCTTTTATTTATTCTTTCAAAAAATCAGAAGCACAGGACTAACAACATTTAGAACACAAGCAACTGGGGGAAGGAATTTAGTACAGGGATGACTTACCATTCTTATTCAAAGAGAAGATGAAATGCTTCTCTTTCACTATGTGAAATTGCCTTTAGTTTAATATCAGTGTCAAATATGACATTTTCCTATGGTCTTCCTCACATATAGTAAAGTTTCTTTAGCTCATAATAGCATCAAGCTTTCTCCTGGGACTCTATAAATTACATTCCAGAATGTACATGTGCCTTAGCCTGGCTTGCAGAAGACAGAAAACGTAAATTGCTGTATTTGAGTTTATATCTTCTTAGAGCAAGTCACTGACAGGGAACCCACTAATTAGTACTTGAACCATGTGTTGCTGATCTCTATATGCCTCTTAGAAAACAGCAGCCATGCCTATCAGCTCTGATTAACAGACTTTCAGAGCCACGACTTCAATTTTTTATTTAAGTTAGAAAAAAATTACAAAATTAGACACTATGAAAATAAAAAGGAACAGCAGCATTCATTTAGATCCTAAAATAATTTACAGTATGTTCTCAGACCCTGTATTAAAAAAGCACACTCTGTGTTACCTCCTGTTCATGCTCCCCAAATTACCTTTGGTCACACAGACTATTCAACACTTTCTGTCCTCATGGTTACAAGAAATACACCAATGTAGAGAAGTGAACAATGAAACGTGTGGTGTCTGCTACATGTGCACAAAACAATTATATTTTGCACCTGCAGGTGTCTTGTTTACCAAGTGGCAGTTAAAGCTATAGCCTGCTTACTGGATGCCACGACTTTGAAGGAACAAACATACTGAGGGAAGGGATTCTGTAAGTACACGAATCATTTTATACTAAGTTTGTTCAGTAAATAAAACATCTTTTTTTGAAAACATCACCCTGCAGAATCAGTTTGGGAATATGCAAGACCAACTTGTCTTTTCCTGTTCCTTTATTATTGAAAAATCTCAATATCTAAACAGCATCTTAAATTACAACTGTGCAAACCCACTGACAAGGTACACTTAGTACATTTTTAATGTGAAGCTTAATTTGAAGATGAGGTTGCAGTGCAGCACTGCAACTGAAAATTGCTTAACAATACCATTGATGTATGAGCCATAAAAACCCTTGCTAAGCTGTCCCTGCAGAACTCGGAGCAATAAAAAGGTGTTCTTTTGCACTGAGGTGAACAGACATGGTTGACTGCATCTAGGGAGCCGTTCTGTTAAATGAGAAAGTGCCATTTCTTTCCTGTCAGTACAGACCAATTTAAGACACTCACAGATTTAGTTAGCACAGAGTACAAGATTTAATGAAATACACACGTAAGAGAAAACAAACCACAGATATGTTCAAAGCTTTCAGTCAGGTTGTGTGCAGAATTAATCTTACATATGTGACAGATGTGGGAAAAAAAATCTAGAAACTTTTCCAGTCTCATTCCTACTTTTCAGAGAAACAACAAAAAAATCTGAATGGAAAAGGTCTGAAATGTTTCACCTTCATTTCTTTCAAAGTATCTAGACATGTATTTATATCCACATTTAACAGGCTATGTTATAGGTTTTCCCTCCAATTTCAATTTGGCTTGAAGTTCAACCAATTGATAAGGTTTACAAAACCTTAAACTATCAGCTGAGTGTCATGATATCTCTATTGTGAATTGATGCTGCTTCTTCAAATGATTCCTCCTTCCAGAGGAAAAGACACACCGGTGCAGTAACTTGACGGGAAGCTGGTTCTCACTTGAGAGATCCTTGCATAGGCTGATTAAATCATACAAAATTCATTCACAGTTTGTGTTGCTACTCTTGTGTCTTTTTGCATCAACAGTTTCAGAGAGCAATGAAAATTAACTATCTAACCTACATACAACCTAAGCTGTAAACAAGTGCTGATTAATCCAACTGTCATTATATCAGAATAAGCTGTAGTAACCCAGAATTCATTTCAGAAGATGTTGTGATACTGTTAGTTTGGCCACGAAGTACCAAAATTAAACTAACAAGATTTGTTCTTCAAAAAAACCGCACAGAAATCTGCCTAATTTCTTTAGTCAACCTATCACCAAATTCTGGATTTAGGGAGGAACAAATCTCATTAAGAAGATTTCTAGCTCCCTTTATATGAATGTGAAGTCACTATATTTAATAATCAAAAATTTTTATCGTTGTTTTCAATACAAAGAGCTATAACAGAAGATCTGGCAAAATCTCAAAACTACTTACAAAACAATCTTATTGGTCTTCATGTCAACTCAGTCTAGCTTTCGTGACATCAAAGGTACTTGAGTAACAGCTCAGTGAGAAATACTATTCCATTTTTGAAGTTGCAATATTAATTAGTACACAATAAAATTAAAACGAAGTTATCTATGTCTTGGTTTCCCAATAAAAGCATAAAAGAAGTTTCTTTTAGAAATGTCAGATTCAAACACTACACACTTTTTCTCAAATGTTTTACACATTTTATAGCTCAAACCAAAACGTGGACAGTCATTTTGTTCAGCACAAAAAAAGACAGAAGCTACAACTTCAACTCTGCAATGGTAATTTTACTGCTAACAACAAATGGATCAGTACCTTCATCCTACTAGTCTACTGAACTTTCATCCCATCTCAACGTAGTGAGTATCCTTATGCTCACATTGTCTATTTAAAGTTCACTTCTTGGAGCTCCTTTTCTCCTGGTATCACATTATGGATCACTTAAAACACATCCTTTCTCCTCAGAAAATATTCCAGCTAGTATATCTAACGGCCTCCTCCCAGCCTGAGCTATTTCCTCTTACTTACGCTAATGCATAAGTTCAGCACCATTTGCATTTCCTTCTATTCTCATCATTTGCCTAGATATTGTATATACTCAAATTTCTAAGTGTTGCACTCTGGTTATATGTTATACAAATTCTTTTCCACAGTTTCCCTATAGTACAGTGTTTTCATTCAACAACTGACAGTCTTCCTGAGGTTCCCATTACCTCAATTCAAGTTTTCCAAGTCCCTTCTTTCTGGGAAAGTCAAATAAGAGCAAGTCATTCTCATGTCAATCAAGAATGTTGCTGCAGAGCATAATTTTGAAGATGTTATTCTCAAGATTTGGATTACCTTTCTCTGCTGCCTCCTATAGAGTCTTCTTTTAAGGTACTTCACAAGCTAAGGCTAGCTGTTTTCACCGTGACATTTCTCATATTCAGCTGAAATACTAACGATCACCAGACTAGACTCTGAAGTTGGCACATATGGTCTACTTGGTGCATGTTCACACGTTTGTGCCATCTTCTCTAATATCTCTCAGATAGTGGAGAAGATGCTGTCTTGTGAACACTTACCAGACTCCTAGATTTATGCTTTTTCAAAACTTTCATTTAGGTCACTTGCTCACTACCTTCCTTACAGTTCCACCACATTAGAAATTGGAATTGAAGATGAAGCATCCTGTTTAGGTTTTTTTTTTTTGAAGAAAACTCCTCCAGTGAGGAGGCTTCTAGTACCATGGAAAGATATATAAATACATGCGATAATGACCTTGGTAAGAATAAAGCAGAACTACTTTAATCATCTTTAAAAGAAATTATCGTTATACCAATAACATCATATGTTCAAAGATTCTGTTCAGCATAACTTCTTTCCCTCCTTGTCTTCCTGAAAACATCTAATACTTTTTTCACCTTGAAGATAATTATTACTGTTTAAAATGTAAGTTGCATTAAAAAAAGTTGCTTTATTAAAAAAAATCCCAGTGAACAGTATCGTCCTAGATACAATGACAATAAGCAATAAAGTTCTTTACATGCCAAGACCACTTGGTTAGACTGTAAACAAATTTGGCACCTTGCTGGTATTACAAAATGTTACAGCAAAATCTTCTTTCAAAGTCAAGTACTAAAAAAAAGATATATAACTTCTGTACCAAAGTAACTTATTCTGTCATCTAGCATCACTGTAAAACCACCATGTATATCTGCTGCATGTTAATAATTATAGTTTGAATTTTTCACAAATATTTCAACATTCCAATTTGACATACTAATTAGTGATCTTCAAAATGCCAGATTAATAACATATATTCTGTTCATGTGGCTTAATACAAAAGTCAGTAGTATTTTTTCTGGTAACTTCTTTTAAAAAGTCGTATTTATCTATAAAGAAAAGTAACAGAAATGTACCTGTTCCAGTAGCTCCAAAACTGGTCCTGCAAGTAGGCTTGGTGGCTACTTTCATCACCGAATGAGGCTTTGCTTTCAATCCAGTGAATTATGTGTCCTTCAACAGCTAAGGCGACAGCAGAAAATAAAGAGAAGTCTGAAAATCAAACTCAACAGCCTGTAAGAATGTGCTTCGGAATATCCTATTGACCCCCAATCTATTGCATAATTCATGCTTGCAACACATTTGTAAAAATATCTTTCAAATGTGCACATAGAACAGTATCAGAAAATATTTTAATGGATAATTAAAGACTGAAACTTCTCACAAATCCAGAGTGGAACGTGTGAGAATGGCAAGAAAGTTTATAATTTGCTTCCTCACTTTTGCAAAGCAATGCTTCACCAGAAAGACATTAGGAATAAGAAAGCATATGTGAAAAAATGTGATTTTGAATGTCTGTTTCTGTCACTGCTGTGGGATTTGCTTTGGTTCATGTCTTTCACCGTTTCTTGCATGAGTAAATTTCTAAATTCTAATAAAATTATCTTTTAATTTTAGTAAATGGAAAGTTCTCTCTGAAGTTGACAATCTAACTGCAGGAGAAATCACAACAATCACTAAAAGATCATTCTTCTTCCAGAACATAATGTAGGATATCACTATTGAGGTCATTAAAAATGCTTTCTTTATTTTGAGTTCCCTATCATATCCACAGCCATGATGTCTTAGCCTAAGTTTGACCCAGGAAAAGGTATTCAAAGGACATGGCAGACCCAGAAGAACAATACAGAAAGACTAGAAGAGGCTGTGACAGAACACGATTGACCACAGACTGTAAAATTACTTGGGAAATCTGGGTAAATAACCCATGAAGTCACCACATGAAGTTCTACATGTCACCACTACCCTGCTGTCAGTAACTAAGTTAACTTATGTAGGCCTACGTCCTCCCCCCACCCTCAAACCCTTTAGACTCCAGGAGATAAAACAGCTGAAGCATAAACTGTGTAGTCAGTTTCTAAGAAACATCTGCCTTTCCTAACAACGTATTGAGTCATGAAGAAGAGAATGCAAGGACTGCCACACATTAGTTCAGATCAGACAATGAGCAGAAAATTATTTCCTGTCAATCTCAGGTAATTTAAATAATTTGAAGGAAGTAACGCACTATTACTATCTGTATTTTTAAAGACAAATTCATTCAAACAAACTAGTGTCAATTTTTAACCTTCTCAAGAATTCTTTTGAGTGTTTCAAGGTTTCCCTTCTCAAGAATTAAAAAAAATTAGATCCATGTAGCTGCTTTTCTAGTTCCCATTTAATCAAGCTCCTGAGTAACTGGGATATAATCTTATCTGTTTCTAACATAAAAGTGAGTAACATAATAAGTATGTATTGTGTATATTGTAGTCCACACTGCTGCGGAATCTTATCAATGTATGTAAATATCTAAAAGGAAGGTGTTCAGAAGAGGGAGCCAGGCTCTTCTTGGTGGTAAGTGACAGGAATGGAGGGAATGGCAGGTCCATCTGAACATCAGGGAACTTTTTTACTGTGAGGATGACTGGGCGCTGGTACAGAGAGGTTGTGGAGTGTTCAGCCTTGGAGATAATCAAAAACTGTCTGGACATAGTCCTGGGCAACCAGCTCCACATTACCCTGTCTGAGCAAACAACCACAAGAAAAGTCCCCTCCAGCTTCAGTCATTCTGTGATTCTATAATTTCACAGGCTTCCCTACTAACCTTAGACTTGATAAAAAACAACCTTTCTCCAATCTTCTGAAGTCCTTGGTAGCTTCTTGAGTCCCTCAACAAACAGGAGGTATGGAAGTGAAGAAGTAGAAATTAACTGAAAACTCTCCAAGTGCGGCTTGACAAGAGTGAATTACAGATCCTTAGGATGCCAGATCGCACTGTTTCAAATATGGAGTGGTTGAGTTGAAAAGGTATTTTTTTTATTTTGTACATAGGATCTCTTATTAATATCACTATAATTTTTCTTTTTCGGAAACATGATTAAGAATATAAACATCATTTAGCAAGAAAAGTCTTCAAAAACTTTTCATAAGGAAGTTATATACTTAGTTGTTTATCTGTTGGATAACAGATTATTGTGCTGAAAGATGGTATCCCAAGCACTTCTGAGTAGTGAGACATTTTATAGTATACACTCAATTGTTTATATCAGTGTACAAATCAGTTATCTAAGTAAAAATTTCAACTGTTGTCAATAGGAAGAACAAAAACTACTCATGTGTATCACCTTCACACAGTGCTTTCAACCTTCTTATCTTCTCTGATAGACACAACAGTAGGGGTTTGCATAGACAGGTGCTGCATTCTATGGAGGTGTAGCAGAAGTCTTTTGGTATGAAAGTCAGTTGACAAAAGGTGATTAATATCCTTTACATTTGGACAACATGGATGTTACTTCTTCCATGGCCCAGCCATTAGGTCATCTGATTACCTTCTTACATGGACTCTGAACAGACAATGTAGATGAATTTTGACATGTCCTTTACACCTACTTTTATTCCTTCTTGCTATGCGGGCTTTTAAGAAACAACAGAGAACTGCAGAGTTGTATTTAGATGCAAAATGATAGTAAAACTATAACAATGACAAACCGTTATGCCATGGCCTATAGGTGTAATGGTAATACTCTTAAGACTGCTTTGAACTCATTTGGGCTGAAAGTTTAAGACAATTAAAGGTATTTCAGAGTTCAGTTCATAAGGACAGTGCACACAGCAGGTTAGAGGGAGCAGGGATTTGAGTTCTTGCTGCTGCTTGTTTGTCTTTCTTTCTATTTGTGACAATGAGATAAAAATATGCAGAGACCAAATTGGGTAATCCTACTTATGATCAAACCTCTCTGACCTAAACTAGAAGTTCCTAAAATTTTTGGTTAACTACTGAGAAAAGAGAATAATTTGTAGCATCCTGTAATATATTTCACTTATGTAGCCAGAATATTTTAGCATGAACACTTCTACCCCAAATAAAATAATAAAAATACTTTTAACAGACTTACCTACTGGCACTTCTAAAATAAAGTCTGGTGTTTTGTCATAACCCTTTGCACGAAGCTGATCTTCAGCTATACATAAGAGAATAAGAACTATTGTTTATAAAACTATTCTATTAAGTAGACAGAAGTATAATTAATTTTATTTTAAGTAAGAGTGCAAGAATTACTAATGCAGTCACACGTATCTTTCTTATGCATGCAATGCTGTGTCAGATTAAATGAACCTTCATAGAAAACCTGAAGCATGGATATAAAAATGCTTCTTTGTCATCCCTGCATTTTTATGTCTTCATTATAAACATCATTAATTCAAGCTGTCATACAGTATTTTATAACCCTCAAATATTCAAAATAAAGAGGTATATTCACTGATTGAAAGAAGTATCTCCCCATATTAGGAAGCCATTAAGATTAATCCTACCAACACCACAAATGCAGATATACAGTAGCTGCCTTCTTAGTTTAATTTTAATGTTAGCATAAAGTTGTTAAAAAAGGAACAAAACCCCCCTTCTCTTCCAGAAAATTATTAAAAGAAAGAGAAGCCACAATTTTAGTTTCTCTTGCATCCTGCATTCTATAGAATTCATCCAATTTAAGAATATACAAAGATTCAGAAATTCTATACAACTCTATTGCTTAAAAATATTAGAGCTCAATATTTCAAGAACCAATAATAATGAGTGAGCAAGATAAAACTGTAAAACACAAGAGCAAAAGATGCTTCCTTTAAAAAACACCCACAACAAAGTGAGCCCTTAATATTTTCTAAACTATTGTTCTTGATTTCCAATACCATTACATTGATATTTCAGAAATACCATTTCTCCATTAGAGTTCGGAGTGACCTGGTCATTCAATTCCAGGCATGGCTTTCTGTCTTCAGCCAAGCTCAACTAATGGCACTACCTAGTAACAAGTAAGGCTGTGTAGACCCTTAACACCTACTGGGCTGTTGACATTGTCATGCATCCCATTCGCCTTTCTACATCACCTTTGATTAAAATTAATGGTCCATTCTCACTGTTGGGTAGCTTGTTTCCAATCCATTTATCAGGTTAGGACAGTAGTTTCATGGCCAATGTTCAGAACTCAGTTTTAGAATACTTTGTGCATATCCTGAAAGGTCAGCAGTGTGAGTCCAAGTAACATTGTATCGACAAGAAAACCATATGCTTTTTGAAATAAAAATATTCTAGAAGTGCCTAAAGCAAACTTTCCTCCTCTTTCTCACTGAAGAATGTAATTCTGAAGTATTTTTTCTATATAGTGAACTAATAATGAAAGTGGGACAGGAGTAATTTCAGAAAACTGTACATTCACTGAAGTGTAAACTACAATACTTGTTTATTCTTTTTTTATAGCTGTATTGTTTCTTTTGAAATTTGAGAGTATTTCTTCAGCGTAAACACATTATATTGTAAATACAAACCTTTGCAATGCAATACTTCCTTATATCACCCAATAAGCAATTAAAGTTTTTCTAGGATTTGGAGACAGACTTGGTGGTTAGCTATTTTTTCAAAGTTTGTCAGATATATGGATAAAACATGTTTAGATTAACAAGGTTCTAATTTAACAGAACATATGAAAAGAGTTTTATGCCATAATATAAAAGTGAATTAATGTTTTGAGTAATCTCTTAATGTTGATAAAAACAAAATAATCCAGTTTTACCCAACTCTACTTAACTGTAACCTGCTCTGAATTGTTTAAAACAGTCTAAAGAAGTCCACAGGATGTGTCAGCTGATATTTTCATTATCTAAGAATACACAAATGGCAATACAAAGTTCAGTCTTCTCTATCATACCTAACAAATGCTAGTATCACAAATTCAGAGAAATGTATCTTAAAAAAAGCTCACTGAAAATCAGGACACATGAAACAACATCTCCTGATGGGTCAGCTTGGCAGGTCTCAGAATTAGAGTTTGCATCAGCATTACTTCTAATATTCTTCTCTTTTTTTCAGGGATGCCAAAAAACTTTTAAAATCTTTTGACGCTAATGCATGGCTTGAAAAAGAACATATTTTTTGTTTTAAATCTTTTTCTGAATGTTTTCACTTGGTTTCTCCTAACATTTTGCATTCTTATAAACATTGGAAAATATTTTAAAAAACACTTTTATTACCGATGTGAGTTGCCTATCATGTGCAGGAACATAATTATATAGTACTCTTTATTCAAGTATTTTGAAGCCTTATAACTCTGAGGGAAAAAGAATAACAGAATCTCCTTGCAATCACCACAAACTGTTTTCTATAAGCAAAACCTCACCAAAAGAAAAGATGTTCTAGCTTTTCAGTCCAGGTATGTTTAACATTGATCCAGAAGCCACAGAGGTAGCATTCTGCACCTTAGAACATCTTTTCCCTCTTGCATGGATGAAGAGAACAATTTAACAGGGGCTTGAAAGCCAGCCCATGGTAGCTTTGACAAGTTATATTTATGCATCCTAAGATTTGAAATTACATTGAAACAGCCCTGATAAGTAGTTATTCTACAGATTCCCCATTAATTTAGATTTTCTACAAAACATAAACTTCATCTTTACCATAACTTAACATTCAATCACAACCATTTAACACATCATTGTTCTTATACGGGCGTCTGGATATAACAAAGAAACAAAAGATTCTTCTCTTGGTACATGAATGAGCAGCAACTGCCAAGTTAATATTACAGCAGAAAGCACTGATCAGATTTCATGATTTATACAGGCTTCTACTGAGGGACATCACAGTGGGAACTAAAGGTGTATAAGATTCCAGACGCAGATCAGAAACATACCTTCCCATTACAGCTAAGAACCTTCCTAACACATTCACTGCAAAGACACGAAAAAGTGAAGGTCTTGTATAGAACCTAGAAATTCCTGGCATTTCAATATAGCAAGTGAAACTGTTAGCCTGTTTTGGGAGGACAACTACATTGATCAGTTTAATCTCGGGCGAAGTGCTGAAGACTTGAGTGTTGTGGTTTTGCAGAAGAGTAGACGTGGTATATGATGTGCTTCTCATGAAGGGTCGATTACGAAAATGCAAACCCCATTAGATTTACGTGTTTCCAATCAATTCTGAGTGAATCTGAAGGTGTTATTTCTGATCTGCAGGCTTTGGAAGCTAATTGTTCTAGAAATGGACAAATTATGTTCCAGACCTGAAAAGCTGTTTAATACTTCAAGAATATACTGGGGCAATTTATATTCACAGTGTCCTTTAATTGTGCTTTCTTTTCCTGTAATAGACTTTCTGTTGCCCAGGTGAATACAGCTGATACAAAAAAATTAATATTCTTGAAGAATTATACACTGGAATAGTACACTAACATGGAAATTTCAAAGATTCTGTTTTTTAAAACGTTAAAAAGTAATGGAATTGCAAGTGCATCAATCCAAGTTATAAGCCATCTTCAATACTGGAACATAGTCTTACAGCCTAACAAAGCTCGGATTTGTTGACTTACGGGAAGTAAGGTCATCTCTTCTGTTTTACTGGGGTTTTGTTTGAGTAGTTTTGGAACTAATTTTTCAGCAAGGAAAGATTTTATTGCAAGAAGATCAGTAGGATTCACCTTGCAGATGCTTAAAAAAAGCTTTTTTTTAAAAAAAAAATACCACACCTAGAACCATAGAGACACATGCAATGCACAGAAATAATAAATAAAACCACTTAACACATCTTAAATCACAACTAAATAATACTTCAGTATACAGAAAATGTAAGCAATGAATTAAGCTCTCTCATTTATATCTTTATATTCTAATAAGTTAACCCATTCTAGATATTTTGATTTGACAGCACCGATTTCTTAGTTTATTTCTAAAGACAAAATTGATGGTCATCTAAAGTCATGAAATATTAAAATTTAAATCTGATTTGTGTACTACACAAGCTTGCACAAGCCAAATAAAATAAGTGTTAGGTTGAGGATCCATTAGTGAGTCATCTAGTCTATTCCCTTGTATCGTGACAGGACTGATTTCATTACCAGCTTTGATGGATGACTATCAAGTCTAGCCTTGAATTTTTCATTGAAGGTGATTCCATAACCTTCCCTGGCAGCTTATTTTACACTTATTATTCCCAGAACTGTTTAGTATTTTAACTCAACATCATCTCTGCAATTACAGCTTAAGCCTATTACCTGTACCTCTGCTCTTCTAGTCAAGTAAGGAAAACTACCTCCTCACACTTTCATAATGTCATTTGCAAGTATGAATGCAATAGTTATTCCTGTCCTTCATTTTTCTCTAAAATAAAAGAGCACATTAACTCTGTTCCTTAAGCATACAGAGAAATCTTTTAAAAAACTTAATATTCTATCTAATTTCCTAAATTTGTTAAAGGTTTCCAAAATCTCAACCTGAATCTAGTTTTAGGAGAGATCATAGTTTCTGGTAAACACAACAAAATTCCCTGATCCACAAATATAGTAAAGCACTCAATCATCAACAAAAAACAGCATTTCACTTTTTTATTTTCTCATCACACAAGGAATCAAAGATTTAAGAAGTCACTTTTAAGTTTATTCTCACAATAAGAGAAATGATGCTTTAAAACTTAATTATTGTTTTAATGGCACTCATATACAAGAAACATAATGCAGGCTAAAATAAAAAAAAATAACTTCCTAATGAATTAATCCTTAAAATAACTTTAAACACAGGGATTGTGAAAAAAGCATTTGCACTGAATGGAAGGCAGAGGGCAAAAATTCAGCAGAAACTGCATAGAAAGCTAAATGAGCGAATTCTTTAGCAGTTCTTTAACACATAAAGCATTTTGAAGCTAATATTTCTTATGCTTCCTCCTAAGTCTCATAAGGCCTAGATTATGGCTAATATCTCATGACACCAAAAGTAATACTGCAGCAGATATTAAAGCATTTTTTTCAGCTACTTATTCTATAAAATATTAATTGCAAGCCTGTGCATGTGCTGTCTACATAGGGTATTAGATAACTGAGTTCCTGCTCAGTTCTAAATCAATAAAAGATAACATGTACAGCATCAATCATTTTTTTAGTCTTCCTTTACTACCTAATACAAAGAGCACTGAGGCTTATTTTTTTCTTATGTAAACAGTCACTGAAATACTTGAATTTAAGGATTCACTGGGTAGCCCCTACTACAGGTTCTTACCTATGAAAGAGAGATTTTTTTCCAAAAGCATTTCTCGCAGCAAGACTTCATGCTCATGCCCAATAGCACTGATAGCTTCAGGTTAAGAAATTGAAGATTATTTCAGAAAAGAGCCAACTTCAGAAAAACATTACAGGTAAAGTAATTAATGAAAAAATTTATTGGCCTTCAGCTGTATTTCAGCAGTGATCAGTGGTCTGAACTCTAAAGCTTTGAAATTTCTTACAGGGATTTTCAGAGACATTTAGCACTCTCTGAATACCACACTACTGTATCATCAGCACATATTTTACAAAATTAAGACCCATTAGATCATACTTATTGAGTATAAATAGGGGCACCATTTCCTTTTTTGCTTTATTTCCCCCCAGGTTTAAAAGAAAGCATGAGCTTAAAACATGTCACTAAATACTTTATAAGTTGCTCTTTACTGACAATTCTCTAATTCAGCAAAGAATGAAATAAATTATTTTTTTCTTTATATTCTGAAATTTATAGGCACTTCATCCATCTGAAACATCTTACTGTAACAAAACATCCTGTTAACTGGTTTTTCAGAAGCAAAAACCAATGTCAGGGAATGATGAAATAATATTTTATAGTGAAGTCCTTTTCACTTCACTGACGGCCTGTTGATCCAATGTGTTATTCTTAGTAATACCTTAAAAAGTCACCATATCAAATATTTTTAATGCATCCTCTTGGAGTTCAAAATTCTATTCTGGAAGCTTTGAAGAAGAATCTTATGGAACATTGCGATAAAGAATCTTACATTAAAAACAGTTAAGTTCATAATTCTGTTTAGAATACTTCTGAAAACTTAAATTACAGATCACCTTACCATTAGAGTTAAGTACTTAATTTATATTAACACAGTATGCTGAGTGGCAAAAAACTTAATTGCATGCCATAATTTTATATATATATACACACACAGTTTTTATCAACTGAAACTATATATTACGTTAAACTCTACTAGCAGTTACAGAACAAAAGGGGCACAGGAAAAGGAGAAAAAATGTAAGAAAAATACTGCAAACAGAATTTATAATGCACCATAAGCAGAAACACTTAGGCTTAGTCTATAATAATACCTGTTATTGATGTATGGCAATGACCATGGGGCAAAACTTGTAAATAACCTCACAAGCCATTTTCTGCGCATGCAATCTAGCAGCCTAGTTTCCCGTAAGCATCTGAACTATTACTGAAAAATAGCCTCTTGGCATTTACAAAGAGGTTGACTTCATACTTTAGTCCATGCATATACAATTAGATAGTTATATTTAAAATCAATATGCAATCCTTCAGAAGACATGCTTTTAAAAACTTAACTTTAAATTGATTTTTAACTATTTTATGCACCTCAAAATTAACATCTAATTCAGCAACATACTTGCAGATAATGCACTCGCACAGCTTAGTATTAAATTTTTCTGTACCAAAATGGAATTATTCTCACTGATGACACTGTGTATTAAATAACTTCACTTGAACCAGAATCTTAAGAGGATAGACTGCAGACAATTTATTCTTAAAAACTGCTCATAATTCTACATATGTGTTATTAGTACTTTTAAACATGATGCTTTCAAAAGACTATAGCTAGATTGTCCATCAACCAAATATTATTCTTAAAATTCTGGATATGAAAATCAGTGATCAACCACCTTTTAAAAAGTGTAATTTACTAGATTAGTCCACTTCCAAAGTGCTGTGTTTAATGTTGAAGATAGTCTCGAGGAATATTTAAAATTATGATTAAAACCACAAGACACAAATGCAATTAGAACTTTGCCCTGCTGTTGTTAAAGTTATTGGAAGCAGAGCTAAGTCTGTAGTAGACATCAGGCAAGTATTTATAGTGAAAAGAAAATATTTTTAAGGGGTGATCACTACCTGTATCACAACTACAAGAACTGTTTTTTTCATGCATAACTAAACACCACTGTAGCTTTCCTATCCTGTAACTACACAGCGAGATCAAGACCCTCCCCAAAATGCATGCAGAGATTTATGCAAGGATTTTCTAGTGCTTGGGACAGAATCACCTTGCTAGCGTGCTCAGTGTTAGCAGGCCATGATTTTGAAATTACTTTGATAGCAGACTGAAACAGAAGAGCTACTCATTCAGGACTTCTTTATTACAACAGATTTGGGATCACAATGATCTTAGCCTGGAATACTCAGTACTGTGCAGAGTTCCCCCAGGATTCTCGCTGGATACTGAGGATCTCTAATTAACCATTTCAGTACTACAAAAAAATCCCTTAAAATTCAAGCTGAACAGGTCTTTTTCTACAGCTAGCTTCATTTCCTCTAAGAAGATAAAGTAAAAGAACTGCACTGGAACGTCAGATACGAGTTTAAAAATACTAATCATTCAAGCACATCTGAACTGCACTTGAAAACACTCCAAACAAAACTCCTGTTCATAACAGAACAATGTCATAATGTTGAACACTATCTATGAAACTTACTAATTTAATCACAGAATAGCTGAGATTGGTAGGTACCTCCAGACATCATCTAGTCCAACTCCACTGCTCAAAGCATGGTCAACAAGTCTTAACAGAAAATCAGACATGCATTTTAACTAAACAAAAACGAAGAGGTTCAATCAGGCATATGAGTGTGAAGGCACCAAACTGACAACTTCTTGTGGTCCATCTGATTTTTGTTAAACAGTGTAAAGAGAAAGGTCTGCAGTGACCCTCTAACTGACTGAATGTAAAACAGAGGAGTGTGAAACGTGTTTTGTGAAGCAGAACTTTATGTCAGATTAAAGCTAGACACATCTCTTCCACACAGTCTAAGCTCGTCAATTGTGCACCTAAAATTTTATGGGAAAGGATACTGTTTGATGCAGTCCACCAGTGGTCCATAACAACAGTCATTCACAGTACACTGCAGACAAATAAGAGAAGTAGTATAGTAATGGGCAACTACGAAACTATTACAGTTAAACAGTATCTTAAAAACAGTAATTACTTTTCTTCACAAAGGCTATCAGATGCTGTTCAGATTTAATCACAGAAAACAAAAACTGCATGCTTTTATTCACTATAAAAGCAAGCTATTAAAAAGTTAAATGCTCCTCTCACAAATACTGCATTGCCATTTATGGTGCACCCTGACCTCACTGATAGTTTACGATGACAGTAATTAAATAAGGTTTAAAATCTTTTACTCTGCTAGGCAGATAACAGCATTGCCACAGGAAAAAAAAAGAAAAAAGACAACTGTGACTAATACCTGATAGACTTGATTTGCTAAAACTCCATCTGGAATCTGAGACGGGTCCCGTAGCATACTATTTATAAGAGTCTTGGAGGCTAGAGAAATAAAGAACAAATACACGAAAAACTGTTAGCTCTGTTATTCACTTGGCAGGAAGAAAGACACACATTTATAAGGAAAATATTGATGATGTTGATAATTTTGAAAATTATCCAACCAGCAACTACAAACCTATAAATCTGTAGCTACTTACCCATTCTGATACAATTATCTCTAAAAGCTTTGAAACACCAAGGATTTTATTTTCACAGGGTGAAAACAGGTCCTGGTTTACTTATTCAGCTTCACTGGACAGTCTGTGCTTCAGAAGCAACATGCAGCTCCTAAGGAAATTGCTTAGAAAATGTACCTCAAAATAACCTCCATATCCTATGAGAATTTAAGGAAGAAGATACGTAAAAATTCAAAACAGCCTTTAAAAACAATGGTTGGTCTCAACAATCTTAAGCACTTTACAGACTTGATGATTCCAGTTTAGTAGTTTTCAAATTTATTTATTTACTTATTTAGTGTTGACACATTTATTTCACTGTAAAAGCTGGCAAAAGGCTTTTTGTGCTATTTTCAAATACATAAATCTAAGACACAAAAAAAATTAGAAGTGAATTTCGGAATATTTTAGTCTTTTTATTCTCTGACATTGATACTACAATGAAAAAGAAAACATAGATCAGGAGATGTCTTCTGTTTATTTTCAAATACAGTCCTTGGAACCACTAGCATAATGTTTTATCTCCAGATGCTTAATCTGGTTAGTTGTACGTAACAGTCAATTACTAATAGCATTGGAAAGACTTAATTCTAGAAAAATACCATATAAAACTCCAAACATTTCATTTCATAATTTCTCAGAGGAAAACTGACACTGCTGCTCAAGCACAAGCTGTCTCCTTTCTGTGAACAACTGCTGATAAGAGTTCATCTGGTGGTATACTTATACCATTAAATCCTTAAGAGTAGACCAGCTTTGAGATTAGCAAGGCTTTCCACTTTGCCAAAAACTTCCCATATGAA
>JAUMJM010000026.1:13662500-13672500 GCA_033558235.1 Neomorphus geoffroyi
CCAGAAGTGAGAAACCAGATAGTTCACTTCATAGTAAACAGTTTCATTTTATTGTTCTTAATGAACAAAACCTTACTTTCTATCACACACCAAAGTTCTACCAGCAGACTAGAACTCACAGGATACCTACTAAATAACAACAGGTCAGTCAGTGCTATCATCCCACTTGCTGGATGATGAAGTGAAAGTCTCAGTTTGCAGTGAAATAATTTATAGAGACACTTAAAACATTCTACTACAGTTTATAAACTAACGTGTGATTTAACATAACAAACAAAAGGCACTGAAAATGCAATTGCCAATAGCAATTCTTTTGCATTCACACATCACAACTGGCATACGTAATTAAACATCCAGGGCATGATTTTCACTAAGGGGTAATGATTGGTCATAAGAAAATAAGCTTCTTTAGGTAAGGATTTAAACTTTCATTTATGCTATCCACCTACTTTGAGAAGTTACACATCAGCAAATAGTAAAGAAAACTTGGAAGGGAAGTAAATATTAGTGCTAATTATATGCTTAGATAAGTTACACGTGATTAGGGAATTATACAATAAAGTCTATATTCAGTACATTATGTTTTTAATGATCACTCTAACAAGCACTTAAGTGACTGTGATACACTAAGGAATGACCGATAGCATCGCATAAGGGAATGTTGAACATTACCAATATCTTGCAATTCTGGACATGCCGTAAGAAAGAAAATTAAAGAAAAAAGGATTGTTTTAAAAAATCTTTGTTAAAGTTTATTAGTAGCAGCTAAGGAAACCAATGTCATGTTTAGATGTCCATTTCCTCACAGCAAAAGTGGCATGACATCAGTTGACAAATAATAAATCATGTTGTTTAAAATGTTTTGTAAGGACCTAACAAAAGTAAATGATGAGGTTATAGAGGATTCAAATATGTCAAACTCAGCTAATGATCCTGCAGATGAATCCGAGTAAACTGGCACAGACTGTAAAGCTGTAATGGCTGCAAGTTTCAGTTCAAGCACATGATGGCTTTCCATGCATCTTTTCAAGGCTGGGCCCTCATTTAGTCTACTGAAAGGCAGGCAAAGAAATTTTGGAGTATAAGGTTAAGGCTAAATGAATATATGATTCGATAGCAGATTGAGAAGAATTTTCTAAGTGAAATGTGTGCCTCTTTGTTCTATCTACTGAAATGTTTTACCAATCTGAAAAGAAATGTAAAATTAACTGTAAATCAAATGATTCTTGATACTGAATGCAAGTAAATAGTGCTGTAATGTGGGAGCAGCTAGGGAAAGCGCTGAGAGAAAAAAAAGATAATCCACCCTAGGGCAGGGAGAATGAAGAAAGTTCTTCACAAAAGTAGATGTAATCATGATCTGGGAACTTGGGACAGGCAAGAAAGTCTAGTCTTGAATATAAGCTTATTAGTAATTGTATTAGGATTCAAAATATTAATTCAAAATTCTTTTACAAAAGCTGTAAACTTGTACTTTCAGCTGTTCCTACCTTTCCTAAAGGAAAAAACACAGGGAAGAGACACAGTTGCACCTCCTTTACACTGCAATTCCCAGCCTAAAGCTAATCTGAATTAGGGTATTCCACAGTTGAAAAAGTGTAGAACTTGAGGCGCAGCATTTGGAGATTAGACCTTCAAAGATACCAGAGCAGAGTCAAAGACAGAAAATATTCCCAAATCATGGCATTCAGTAATGCACAGTGGAAGAAACAGGTCACTTACTTGTACATTTTACTAGTCTCTAAAATGGCTGAAACAAGTTTGCGCATTCCCTAGCAACTGACTCTAATTACCATGAACAAGAGAAAATGGACTTGGAAATAGAACCAAGCTCCTTAAAACTGATATCTCTTGCTTAGACTCATCTACCGCCATAACATTTATTTCTGTCACTCTGTCTCAAAAATGTTCAAGGGGTTCAAAGTCAGAAAAGAATCAGCGGTGGCCTGAAAAGAACTTATGGAGCTTGAGCACATGAAATATTCATTTTAGATGACACACTAAAAAAAAGACACCACAAAAGAAGATGCCTGATTACCATTTCTGTTGAGTGTCAAGAACACTCATGGACATTCAAATAACTCTGAAAAAACCATTTAGAGACTGTTTTCTTATGCAAAGACACATGTTTATGAAACTCTAGGTACAAAACATCAGGGCCAAAGCTATCACAGCATTTAAAAAATGCTGGTTATTTAGAATGGTGCATATTCAAACCAAAAATAAAACCAAGAAAATTTTAAGAGTAGCAATTCTCAAAAAAGAATCAGCATTTTGGAAGCAATCACAGTATTACAGTATTACAAGGTTGGAAAGGACCTTTGAGATTGAGTCCAACCTATAATCCAACCCCAACACCAACTTGTAATCTAAACCATGACACTAAGTGCCTCATCCGATCTCCTCTTAAACACCTCCAGGGACGGTCACACCACCACCTCCCAGGGAAGCACATTCCAATGGCCTATCACCCTTCCAGTAAAAAACAAATGACAGAATTTGCTTTAAGAACTTCTTTGGGAGACAAGAGATAGATGGGTAAAGGTTATCTGCCAGTGTCTACTCTAGGAAATTGTTGTTTCCCCACCTCTCATCAGGAAAAAATACCGCTTGCCAAAATATCCAGTACTACCAACTGTCAAACACAGGATCGTTGCCTATGGAAAAACGTACAGGTGTTTTTGTCACTTTTTGAAGGTCGACAAGTCTTACAGCACCTTTACTGTTTTCCCATCCTGCAGTATGATGGACAGAAGCAACTTTTCATCTAGATTTTAACTGGGGGGGCAGAGGTGGGAGAAACATATTCTTAGTGAAGTTCTATGAAACTTATAATGACTAGGGTTGCATTCATAGTTGTAGCAACTCTTATCTAAATTGAACTATTTTATGATTTAGAAAAGATCACTAATTGATCTGGTATGACAAATATCACATTAAAATACAATGTGATTCAGTCAAAAAAATAATTAGACAACTAATGCTGTAACTGTGTGATGGTAAAACCTCCTGTTTTACAAAAGATCTATTCTGGCACTGATTTGAAGTACCAAATTCAAAGCACCTCTCATCCGATTTTTAAAAAAATTTCAAGGAATTTGAGCTAAAAAAGCTAGACACACACATTATATAGGGAACACTGATGTGAAAAGAACAATTTAATCTACATTCTGCAATATTCTCCTGATCCATCTTCATGAGAAGATTGCAGAGGAATTGCATTTTAGTCAAACAGTGCCAGGTTTTATTTGTCTACTCCAACAGAACTCGTGACGTAAGAGTGGAATTATACATATTGGGGAGTGAAAAAAGGAATAAATGGACATTATTCTGAGTAGCTTGAGACTGTGCAATGAACACAGGGATTCCACTCCCATCTGCTCCCCATGAAAGGCACATCTCTTTGACTTTGTTCTAACAAATACAGAACATTTATATATGTATGCTAAACGAAAACAAAGCATTACCCACCAAATCAAACACTGCATAAGCTTCACCTCCTTGGGAGAAAAGAGGCGAACAAACAACAAGCAGTCATACAGTTTAACACACTACTGGAAAACATTCAGATATACCAAGATAATGGAATGTAAACTAAAGTACATCACAGGGAAAAAAGGACTAGATTTTTTTTTTAACCACCTCAAACAGGGCTGTTGAGCCACAAAGAATTTTTTGGGAGAGGTATCACCACAAATTTAATGTACATGAATAATAGATCAAAGTCAACTAAAAATTCCTTAAAAAGAGTGAGCATTCAGTAAAATAATATGCACATCCTGTGGACTGGAAATATATTCTCTGTTTCACTGGGGAAAACTATTGAGGAACAGTTTTAATTTTTAATTAAGAGGAAGTACTATAACTCATTTATTAAATATGTTTTGAATGGCTCCATTGTGAATTAAGGTCAAAATACAATTTCTAAATTCCCAAGCTATGACGTAGGTTTATTGATCTTCTCCATGATTTGTAGGAGCCCTCAATCATTATTTTGACAGTTTTATCATACAGTAATAGACTTCCTTTTAGATAATTACAGTTACTATGTTCAATTTCAATCTTTTGTAGGACTTTTCCTCAGATAATCACACCTAGACCATGTTTCTTTCTTTAGTCATACATATTCAATAAACTTTGCATAACAGCACTAATTATTTTAACACTGTAATTTTAAGACTTACCAAAACAAGTTCAAGGGTTAATTATATCAAACTCTCCATCTTTAAAATCTACTGCAAAATTAATGTTGTGAGTAATGTGCATCTACTTTAGGAAAATATAAAGTAGAATAAGTAATGTTAATAGACCACAAAAGTTAGTTCAAGTTGTACACATCTCTTGTTGCAATTTATGCCCGTTTCTTGTCCTACCACCATGTCATTGCTGTCAACAACCTGCATCTGTCTTCTTAATAACTTCCCCATAGCTACCAAAAGGCTACCCTTCAGGCCCCCTGAAACCATCTCTTCTCCCAACTGAACAAGCCCCATTTCTTTCAGCCTCTTCTCACAGGGTGCGTGCTCTAGCCTCTTTACCATCCTTGCAGCTCTCCAGTGAACTCACCTCCATTGAACAATGCCTCCCTTGTACAGTTGCAGTTTAACCCAGGAGTGCAGAGTTCTGCTGCTCAGCTGAATCAGTCTCAAAGGCATGCAATAGCACAGTGCTGACCATGCTACCACCACGAAGCTATGCAACTGACTAGCACTGGGATGTCACGTCTTCCTCTCCTGCTCGAGGGTTCTATATAAATAACTTGTATGTTCTAGCCTACCTAACGTTTAACAATTAATTTAAAAATCAGAGGAGATCTTATTTGAAAGCATTATACTTTGTTGACCTGTTTATTTTCTTGTGATTTTTGATGAGTAGATTCCAGTCTCCTTAGTCAAAGTGATTAAACTCAGGTAATTTAATTGCTTGCAGGGTCTATCATCTTTTGGAGAAAGGAGACCCAAAAAATGAAGAAAGCCTGGAGTTTGTTAGGAATGCCTAACCTAAAGAAAGACTTCAAGGTCACAGATCCTACAAGGAAAAAAATAATCCCAAAGGCAGCCCTCAGCAAAATGTTGAAACGTTTGTCAGTGAAACACATTCAATGCTCTTTCATCTGCTTTTCAGTGTTTTCTTTGCTGTTTTTCATTGGCTGCTCAAGAACCTACTGAACATATCAAATATTTAGATGTTCCTTTCAGATGACTGTTCCTGCATTGTATAGACAACTTTTTAATTGAGATGTCTCAGTAACACCCTTCAGGGTCTGCATTCAGCATCCTATTTAGGTTTTCAGCTTTTTGCTCAAGCAGAGCAATTCTGAAGAAAAGTTAGGTCACACAATACTTTTTTTAGCTCATCCAGTACGAAGGACATAGCTCCTGTAGTTATCCAGCACACAATTAGTGGTAAGATGTTGCAGGAAATGAATGCCTGTGCTTCAGCACAGTGCTGCCTATTGGTTGGACACAAAAAGAGAGAGACTGTGCCTGTAACTCTTTATCTAACAAATTAAGAAAATCAACTGCTATCACTTCCAAAATAGTTCTCTTCTGAGTTGACACACAGCTGTATACGATGTTGTCAACTTCCAAAGCAATTCTACAGATTGTTTTCTCAAAGGCTGTTGAGGATCTCTTGTAGTTTTTGCTTTCACATCTTCTGACAAAAAATGGGTTCCTTTGAGCACCAACTTGCTCTTTAGGAAGAGGTAGTTATTAGCTAAAACCTGCTTCACAGACACAGAACTGTGGGCTGGCATGTTGTCTTGATACTAACTCACTACTCACTCTTGGACACTGACATTTTCCAACTGAGGGTAAGAAAACTTGAACTTTCATCCACTCGCACTGGGTGATGAGATTGAGTTGAGCCTCGTCTCACTCTGACAGGTTAGAACACGTTCTGTAACCATCTCTTTGTCTCTCCCCTCCCACTCTTGGTTCCTGGGCTATAGGTTAATCTTAGGTTCTTTTGTGTGAGACCTCGTACGCCAGGGGAAGATTGAAAAAAAGTTTAAATTGGGCTTTTCACAGTGAAATATATTTTCAGAGAAAACAGCAAGGCCTGTCCCTGCTGCTGTGGCTAAGTTATGCTGAAGTGGCAATAGTTACACAGATGCTAGGGAATCTGCTATGGAAATAATATCACACTAAAGGACGTTTACCTCCTGTGAGTTTGAATATATCAATTTCTATAAACAGAAACAACTTCCTGTAGCTGAGGGCCACGATCTAAAATCTGTGTTAACATTGGTCAAGTAACTCACCAACATGGAATGCTTAACACCAAGTATATTTTTTCTCTACTTAGGTTTTCTGTAATATATTCTAGAAAGAGAAGTTGGAATAGTCCAAAGAAAAGTAACTTTTAGGATATAAAAGCAAACAGCTTTTCTCAGCAATACTGTCTCAAGAAAAATTCTCTCTAGCACCGATTTATCAGTCCACTACTGAGGCTGCATTCATCAGACATTTATACAGAAAAGACTGAGTCTTGCTCAGTGTTACAGAAATGCTACTGAATTTTCTCTGAAAAAATGGACAACAGACTTAGAGGTTAAAAAGAAAAATTGTCCTTCATTTTGTGTTCATCCATTTTTCCCTTTCTAGTTTAAAGAGGAAGCAGGGAATGAATACATGTGGATTCAGAAGTGTCTAGCTCTCATAAATCCATGCCTGTCAAGTGCAAGACTGAATCCTTGCCTTTGCTTTGACACAAGCTCTCTATAGAACTGTGGCCAAGTTAATTAACCTGTTCATGGTTCAACTGTTTCATTTGCAAACTGGGGAGGAGTATTTGGACCAAAACTCAAGTATGGCTAGTGAATAAGCTAGATTCAAGATAATCAAGAAGGTGGGGTGTAGTGGTTAGAAACCTGGTCATGTCAGCAAAAGTCACTTCAGTCATGCATGCTGTCCAGAATACGAGGAAATAAAACCAAATATTTTCCCACATATAAAAAGAAAAGAAAGATCAAGGGTGATGGCTTCACTAAATGTCAGTATTCGTGTTGAAAGCATGTCGAAAACTGGTCATATGGAAATTATTCTTTTGCATTGAAGCCTTAGCCTCTTGCTTCTGTTGCACTGTGCTTTTCTCATCCAAGAGTTAAGGGGATGAAAACAAGCTGCCCGCATGCATCCAGCACTGGGATTTTAGAACCACTTCCCCGTTTTTTCAGCAAGTGTTTTAACCCAGCTGCCACTTTTCACTTTTAAGAGATGTTTGATTTGAATACCTGCATGAGACCTATTCTGTAACAGCATCCATCCCTACATGACAAGACTATTACATTGTAAATTAAAAAAAGCAGCTTGTTAACAGACAATCTAATGGCAAAGGAAAAATAGTTCTCTATTCCTAAAAATACAACAAGTGAAATACCGACAAGCAGATAAAAACCCCAGAATATACCATAATTTCAGAGACAGGATCCATTCTGGACATGCAAGCAGAGGAATCCTTTTTGTTTCTGTTTTAAGGATGTAGAATTTGTTTTCACCAGTGTAACGAGTCTACTCTGAAAGCTGTCCCTATCCCACTAGCTTCCCATTTTCACTAAGGCAACTAAAGGAACACAGATGTTTCCCAAAGTCAAGAGGAAGAAATACAGTAATAAGGTATCTAAAAAACCCTGTATTTATTTTTATTTTCCACAGAGGGAATTTCTACCTCTGGAAGCACAGCTTAAACATCTAGTGTACTCCTTGCCTCTGCCTATGTAACAATACTGCATTATCAGTATGAATCCAAAGACAGGAAGAAGGAGAAATGGAAAAATTCAGAGTAACTACAAATACTTGTTTAAAAACATTACTGTTGGTCAGTGTTAAAAATGCCACTTTCTCAAGACTCTCTCTGTGTTTAATAATATGTGTGCAAATGCAAAGAAAATTATGCAATTTTATCTTTTTGAGAAGTGAAATCAAATGTCAGTCAACAGAATTCAAACTTCATGGACCACAGTCAGAAGTCACCTAGCAAAATACTCTTAAGTAAAGAGTTCTTGTTTTTTTGATATTAATTGGCTTGAACAAAATTTCATTCATGTGGAAAATGACATGCAGAAAAGTACAACAGAACATTGGCAAGACATACTGCGCATCTGTAACTTTTACTAGAAGGCAACCTATTGCAAGTTAAGTTTTTGCATATTCAGTAGACATAAAAGTCAAGTTAGTGTTATATTCAAGATTGTTTTTACAACAGCAATATATTGCATTTAGAATTTTCACAATCTAAAAGACTAGTGGTTGGCCCTGTTGTATGCCTAGATTTGTTAGTCATACAGCAAATTCTCTTAAATGTACTGTATTTTAACATAACTCCAAGGTAACAGCCTGAAACCAAATCCTTACTCCTGTGGATTCTGCATTAGTGCACTCTGATAATTAGTCAATGATAATACACTTCTGAAAGATGAAGTGTATTTGTACAACATATGTATCAGGTAGCAAACACTTTGTAATCGGAAAATGTGACTTATTCAAACATATATTTTAATTCCTGGAGATTTAAGCAATTCGAGTAAGAGCTTCTTCAGAGTTTAAATTAATTTCTAAAAGCTAAGTATGAAGTGTTTTCCAGCAGAGGTGACACAACTTGAAATGAATTTTAGATTGTTAAGGGTTGTTGACATACAAAGAGCTCACATTCAGGTAGTCCTCTCAGAGCAAATAGATTATTTATGCTATGTATGCTGTATAAATATACTAGACAATTTTGAAGTCAGAGTTCTGAATTACCTTTTATTATACATTCTGTCTAAAATTTAATAATGGTAGTTGTACTGTGCAATTTTTAATGGTGCAGAATGCTTGTTTTAGAACTGTTTTCTAATTCTTGCCTTCCATCTCTCTGCCTTCACTTGGCAAATGGACTGTAGCTGCATTTCAACAGAAGCAACGGATACTAGCACTGCTCTGCTGATCTGCTCATCTTGAGCATATAAACTACATCTCATTGCCTTTTTTTTTTAAAACATTTCACCAAAAGCTGAGTGTAGAAAGCCTGATGATATTGTTCTTTTCTTTTAAAGTTGATTATTAAATAGCTAAGAGAAAGTATAGAAAAGGGGGAGGGTTTCTGACCTTATATATATATGTTACTGTCAAACTAATGATCAATAGCAGGTAGTATTTTACACTGTTATTTAAATGAAAAAAAAGAGGGCAGAAAAGATTAAAAAAATGTGTAAGTTTTTGCAGTTCTTTCTCTTTATATAGTTGTAATTAGGTATTTCTATTCCCCATTAACATCTTCACCAATGTCCTGGAGGATGCAAAAGAGTGTATTTTCCTCAAGTTTGCAGATGACACCAAATTGGAGAAAGGGCTGCCATTCAGAGGGCCCTAGACAGACAGGCTAGAGGAATGGGCCAGCAGGAATTTAATGAAATTTAATAAGAGCAAATGCAGAGTCCTGTACCTGGGATGGAGGAACCCACGGTAACAATGCAGGTTGGGACAGACTGGCTGGGGCTCTGTAGAAAAGGACCTGGGCTTCCTTGAGGGGCAGCCAGCTGAACGTGAGCCAGCATTGTATAGTGGCAGAGAAGGCAGAAAACAGTTAACCTGGGCTTTACTAAAAAGACCAGAGCCAGTAGACTGAGGGAAGTGATTATCACCTTTGCTTAACATTTATTAGATCACATTTAGAATATTGTTTTGGACCCTGGAATTCAACACCTGAATTCAGTATCTTGAAAGGATTCTATGTCTCTAAGTAGATAATTTATCTATTTTAATGGCAACATCAATTTTATTATTCTTTTCAGGATACAGAGATAACTGCAATATATGATGTCACGTTTACAAGGTTTCCATTATACTTGCATAAGGTACCTTCTCCCCCTGGCCCCACAGTTTTGTTTGGAGTTAATCTTCCATACATTGATAGAATAATCTGAAAGATTTAATAAGGTAATAGGCAGAAGAATTATTACAGTGCTCAGTTGAATAATAGGTTTTGAGCACATTCTTCAGTTGTTCAGAATCCCAAT